>JAKELK010000175.1:0-128706 GCA_021525775.1 Lactarius deliciosus
AGCTATTAGTAGAGCGTGATGCGGACGTGGATGCACGAGACAACACCCACGAAACCCCATTACATTTGGCATGTCGCGAGTCGTACTTCGGGTTGGTGCAGATACTCCTCGACCGTGGTGCGGACGTCCATGCGGAGAACAGCCAGGGACAGACCCCATTTCACCAAGTGTTTCAATACGAGCATAACACCGAAGGCCGTGTCTGTGTTGCACGGCTATTAGTCGAGCATGGTGTGGACGTGAACACACGAGACAAGGACAAAGAAACCCCCTTACATTTGGCATCCCGCAAAGTGAACTTTGAGTTGGTGTGGGTTCTTCTCGAGCATAGCACGAACGTCAATGCGAAGGACAACCAGGGTATGACCCCATTACACCACGTATCACAGTTGGCATCACAATCCTACTATTACCAATACCACGAAAGTCATTTCCGCACCGCACAGCTATTACTAAAGCATGGTGCGGACGTGAACGCACGAGACAAGGACCACAATACTCCATTACACTTGGCATCGTGGTATCTGGGACTCGACTTCGTGTGGGAACTCCTCGATCATGGCGCGAATGTCAACGCGGGGACAACGGAGGCCGGACCCCATTGCATCGAGTATTGGAATACAGGGACCATTACCCTTACAAAAACGGTTTCGATGTTTCACAGCTTTTAATGGAGCGTGGTGCGGACGTGAACGCAGCAACAGCGACGGCGAGACCCCCTTACACCTAGCATCACGCCTTGTGTCGCTCGAAGTCGCTTGGGTCCTTCTGAGGGATGGTGCAGATCTAAATGTAGAGGACAAGGAGGGAAAGACCCCATTCCAGCTCGTACGGGAGAAGATGAGGGAAGAAATGAAGTGCTCGCCATCAGAATACCCCATCGACGAGCACGGCGAGCACAAGGCGTAGCATTGATGGGTCTGCTCTACGGCTACTACATTAGGTCAGCACCGAAGCGAATGCTCTACCAGTGTCACGCATTGACGTGTTAACTCTTTTGACTCAGTTGTGAGCACGCAAACAAATGATCGCAGCACTGTGGCAGCAGTGAGTTGTTTTTTCATTCTTGCATCGCTCGACTCATGGAGTGGCATAGCCTGTGGGTTTGCGCCTGTGCTTAGAGTTAGTACTTGATCATTCTCGGGGCATGGACCAGCGTGAGCGGCATTAAGCCGGACATCTATTTCGGCGCACTGCCTGTGCGTGCAGTAACACCGTAACATCTCACTCGCCGCGTCCATTCAATTGCCATTCTAAATAATCAACCGTTCCATGTAGTGTCTTGTTTTCTTACAGTACCTACTCTGATGTGTGACCGATTGTTTGCGCCAACTTTTAATATTATATTTTGTATGAGATTTTATATCTGAGTCTACCTTCCGAAGGCAAGCGATAGCGACGCGGACCAGTGTTTTTTATCTCCGAAGTACTTGGCTGGAGGGGCGCTCGCTTCTGAGACATTGCTAGCGAGTTTTGCGTGTTCGCATGAGTCGTAAATGGGGATGTTGTGGTCAATGAGTTGAATGCCTTGAACGCCATTGTTGTGAATGAGAGGCTGAATGGAAATGTTGCCGAGGGGACGATCAAGGCTGACATTGACTTATTCGATGATGGGATTGTCGCTCGAGGTCATGTAAATGTGTTCGACTCTAAACAGGCCGTTTGAGCTGGCCGGGATATTGCCTATGGTCTTGCCGGACTTAGTGATTATCTTGCAAGAGTTGTTCTCGAAAATGACTGAATTTCCGGTGCTGGTGATGCGGGCGATGGAAACAATGGTGAGCGCCACTTCGGGTGCATACAAGGTGTCGCGAAGAAGCACTGGCGTGGTTTTTCTCCCGCTGGGAACGTCGATAATAAGATCGCCAGTACCTGTTGCATAGAAAATCCCATTATTGGCGGCGGTAATGGCGCGGGGAGGGATGGAGCGAAAGTTGATAAAACGCTTTCGGAAGGGGGACATGTGCCTTGAAGCTCCCAAGACGTAGAGTTCAACCTCGGTGTGAGATTGGCGTGACCATTGCCCCGCGGTGTATGCAAGGTGTTGGGATTCTGAGTAAGGGGAATGTGAAGGGGAGTCGTCTCGATCCCCTCAGTTGCAGCCCAAGCTTCGATATCAGCACTGGCCGAGTTAGCGTTGTCTGTATCCCTGTTGTTGTTGCGATCCCGATTGATCCGGTTGTTGGTATTGTTGTCGCCGCGGTTACTTGTGCGATTGTTGTTGCTGATACTGTTGCTTTTGTCTCTTCTGGGCGGACGCTGGCCCTCCTTGTCGCCTCCTCTGGCCCAGCAATCGGATTTGTAGTGCCCAAGCTTGTGGCAATTGTAGCATTCAACATTGCGTTTGTTGTACTTCTGCCCGTTGGCTGCGAAAGCCCCTTCGGGGCCATTCTTCGTTTGGCCATTCATAATGACTCTTCGGTCGTATGCGTCGGTTACCAATCGGATTACCCGATCTGGCGTAACTGCAGCACCTGCTGTTTCGGCTACTGCCTTAATGGCGTCAATGATGGAGTCATAGGAAGGCGGGAGTGAGTCAAGGATGATGGATGCGAATTCGTCGTCGTCCATATTCTTCCCCACAGACGCGAGTTCCTTTCGCGCGTTCCGGAGTTGGGCGAGATGAGCGCGAGCATCATCGTTGTCCTTGAGTTTGCTTTGTAATTTCTTGCCAAGATCAACGGTAATCATCATTATTCTGGTCTGGTAAATGGCTTTGACGGCGTTCCAGACTTCCATGGTTGAGGTCTTGCTCTTGATGCGGTTGGAAACATGGTCCGGTACTGATGTCGAAATGAGATATTTGGCGGTGGCCTCTTCTGCTTCCCAACGTTGGGCCGGGGTTGTACCGTTGGTGTCGCCAGCTGCAATGTAGGTCTGAGGAACTGCTGTTTCGGTAAGGTGCTCGGACCAGCGGCGATTTTTGAAGGCCCAGATCATGCGGTTTTGGTAGGAGATCCAGTTCGCTCCGTCCGTGGCTAGTTTGACGATGTTCATCCTCAGGTCGTCGTTCATGATGGAAAAGGTTCTGGAAAGTGAAAGATACGCGTTTGTATTGTTTCGGGGATGTCAGGTTTAGACTGCAGCTGGAGGCCACTGGCAGGTGAAGTTGAGCAACGTCCGTGTAATCCCAAGTGTAATCCGGCAAGTCGAGCCGGTCAGGTGACAAGTATCCGCGAGTTGGCAAGCGAGCAAGCGAAGGCGCGAAGTCGGGAGAGGATGGAACAAGAGCGCAAAGATGGAGCAAAGCGGTTTTGTGTACGCTTTGGAGAGGATTCCGATGAGAGGGGAAGAGAAAAGCATGCGAAAGGAGATTTCGAGAACGTACATTTCTATACAAGTTTACTGCATTTTTAAGAAAAGCAAGTCCAAAGTAACGTAAAGTAAAACAAAATAGCGTAAATAGAAGAAAGCTGTGTCGAGGAATGGACTGAAAGGGGTGTGCGAGCCCCTATGGTTGAAAACAAGGTGAAAAAAGTTTTCTGGCGCTGGGACAAAAATGGATTCGGAAAGAAAAACAAAAACTAGGATGAATCAACATGAAACGAATCCGCCGAATCTTTCTTTCTGGATGTCCGAACGAGCGTGTGATATGTCTTGAATAGCTCCTAAGTCGGGCTCGCACCGGTTCGGGCCGGGTTGAGCGTGTCGAGAATGCAACAGGCTGACTTCGGCGACGAATTTCTCGCCACGCTCGCGGATTTCAACCCCCACCTCTGGTACGTCGATTCCGGGGACGTTGAGAAAGAAACCAAGTGGTGTGGTCCGCTGGCACACATGAGGGATCCACCCTGAGATACATGTACTAGTAGGAGCTATGTTGCAGCCTGAGGGAGCGTGAGTACTAGGACATTGGGGGATTTATTACAATACAGACTTGAAAATCGCTGCCGCTAAAACGCTACAATTGACGATTGCTATATGAGTTATGCTACTAATAGATGAACAAAGGGAACACTGGGGGTCAATCAGTGACAATCACAATAGGTCACAAGTCCCACGAAACGTTTCCCTTAAACTATGCCGATCGGTACGGTGTTACCTGCATATGGACGAGGACCAAAGAAAGATGGTGCGAGAAAAGTGACATTCATTCGAGTGCTCGCATGCTGGCATCAACCCGGGCGGTACCAGGACATCTGGTAGTCGGGCATGTGTTTTGATTTAATTTTGGTAGGCACAGCGGGGGCCACGATGTTCGAAGCGCCGGGAAAAGATTCGAGCGGTATTTGTTCTGCTGGTATGAACACAGATGGCTCGGCCACTGTCCTGTCCGACACCAATGCCGCTACGCCGATCGTCGTAGAGTGCATTGTGCTCTGGACGCCATGGGCTTCGCCGCCCCGGTAGTTTGAAAGTGGAAGTTCTGCATGGAACCGGGGTGGTGGATCCGACCTGGATTTTCGGGTAAAAGAAAAGGCGGTAAGGAAGCGGGTTCGAGGCAGACTGAATGCATTAGGCGTACGAGTATTCGGTGAGAGATCCGTGTTTGGACAGAGAGCGGTACATGCGAGCTGCGCAGATGGACCTTCAGCGACAATGTCAGTAACGACCGAGGAGAGAAGATCCAAGGAGGACAAACACTATGGTAACTGTAGGGAGGGTGCAAGGAACATCAGCAAACATTTTCTCGGCGGCGATTTTTTCCGCCGCGTACCTCCAACTCCGGGGAACATCTATCGGTCACAGTCAGATACGGGATCACATAGGACGAGAGGAACGTAAGGCCGTACTTCATTCCAAGCGTCTATTAAAACAGCCATGAGCAACTAATTCTCTGATATTCACGGCGGAAATAATACCATTTAAATCGAGACCGAAGAAAACCTGGGAACACTGGTGTAAATGCAATAACTTCTAGGGTTGAACGCGATCACAGACCACCGGTGGTATCTCTGCGATCGCTATCAAGATCATCCAAATGATGCACTGAGACGGTCAGCGCCCCTGAGGTGAGCAGTAACGGAAGGGGGTCACCTGTTTATAAAGCAGGTGCCACACGCCGGTTGAACCTCCATGCATGTGTCGCAGGAGTCCGATCAGCATGATAACGAGGAGGATTGCGTCGACAGAAAGAATGGCAACGACGCTGGCCAGACCACTCTGCGTCTTCAGGACAATGCACGCCCCAAACAGCGAGTTGTACGCCACTTCGATCTTTCGAGCACACGAGTCAGCAGATACTCTCGCAGCGAGACACTTCCCTGACCCTCGTTACAGCTACATGCACAAAAGTGGTGAAGACGTGAGGTGGTGTTGTGTGAAGACCAGGAGTACGAAACGTACTTCGTATGTGGAATGCGAGACCGGCTAACCACACGGAAAGTGCGATTGAAGACACGACGACATTGCGACCCCATATCGCGATTCTGAAACGAGCCACATTCAGCCCCTTGGGTCTCCAGCTGTATTGTAAATGACTTGCACGCGTAATACGATGATTAGAGACGCGAATCCCCAGCTGATATACGACAATGCCTGCGTGGGTAAAGCATCGCATCAATGAGGTGTGAGGGGGCTCTCCGGCAGTGAGTCCTCACAAAGTTCGCAATTATAAACGACTGAACGAGATATGAGCAGTCACATTTGGTCGATAAATGTGCTGAGCCTCACCTGGCAGGGAACGTGTCCAGCGTCATTGTCGATGAAGAACATGATAAACATGAGAAGAAGGGTATAGCGGGTTCCAAGATATAACTGCACTGAGTTCAGGGAAGCGTCGCTAAATCTATTCATAGCGAAAAACCCACCCATATTGTCCATTTGTAGGGTCGTTTACCCCGTAAGACGTCCAGCTCGAAGCCAGCCGTGAATACAGTCTCCCAACTAAAGGTGTGGATCAATGTGGGCCTTTTCTGCATATAAGGGTGAGCGCACATGTAGAGACTGCCGATGGCGTGAAACAGCTTGGTAAGAATGACTAGTAGTTAGTTTGTCAGGCATCGAGTCGGAGTCAGTACGATCAGAAGCGTACAATAATCTCTTAATAAAAGGATGGGATCATCCCACTTCGTCATCTTGCTTGTTGATGTCCGCTCAGAGAAACTGGCGCACCTGGGTCATAGCACAGAAGAATCCGAGTTTATATAGGAGCTCGAGGTACCAACCTTGGCGTCAATGCGCAATCCGAACTGGCATCTTGGCTACTGTACCCGGGTGACTTCCAGTGCCAGCGCGTCAGCGCTCGAGTTATGTGCCTGACATGTTCCCCGAGCATGGAAATAGGGCTTCTAGGAATAGCGTGCAGGGGTACATCACATCAGATACTGCACCCGATCCTCACAGTAATGTGATTCTCGATGTGATCACGACGCATGACAGCTCGATGCGTTGGCGATTGGCTGTTCCCATCTTATGCGTTTCGCGCACGTCTCCTCAATGCCACCTTCCGATATGCTAGGAGGTTGAAAAAAATACGAAATTGGGGAAAGTTCGTAGCAAAGTGAGCTTGCGACTCGGAGAACGCGGTCTCGTCGAGTTAGCTAATAACAGACGGACTAGGTTTTACTCGGGTGGGGCGAGGTGGTTTGACGGTGCAGTATGCAACCAAAATGAGCTCAGATAGTGATCTACGTCTCTGGGCCGCCCACAGGGCGTTCAAGCTCGTCACAGAGTCACGGGTATATAGAAGGAAAAATGTCTGCTGTATAAGGAAATACAGTACCAATAAATGTCATCGGAAAAGCGACTAAGTCTAGCCGAGGAGAGCATTCACATCAGGTGGACCGGCGACACTAATATCATGGTGCCAGAGGCGGTCCTCCGGATTGTCGAAAGAGGCAGGGGGTAAGGGCCAGATCAGAAGACACAGCAGACGTGAGTTCAATTTGGAATGACTCACCCTAAGTTAGGCCCAGAGGCGTGCCAGCTTGGGCGCTGGCGATGAGGATGCCCAGAACTTTCTGTACGGTACCAAGGCTCGCGAGGCAGAAGGTGTGAATATTTGTGGCAGAGTATGAGCAAGCAGTTCAGAGGCGCTCTCAGTGAGTGATGGGGTTGTTGAAGCGGTGTCCAAGTCTGACCAGATCCAAGCCCTTAATGTACAAACGGCAACCGGCGTCTCTTTGATCTGGACATAGAGTTCGAACGTCCCTATTAGATCAGAGTGATGGCAGCAAACCGATCCCGTCCCAGAACACTTCACTCTCGCTTATGGCCTCACCGTGGCTCTCCGAGTACATCTACGGTCCCATCTGCGCAAGCACACCAAGCATGTTGCCGTGGATCCACGCCGCTGCTGCGGTACCTTAATAGAAAGAGTGTACAGAAGAGACATCGGTTCCTACTGTGAGGCTTTGGACTGAGGCGAGCAACGATGTGGTGACGGAAAGTCGAAGGGCCACCAAGATGAGGAGGAATCGGAAGTCGCGATTAAAATTTAAATCCCTTCCTTCTATGGCATGTTCCAGGCGCAAGCTGAGGAGGCAGGAAAGGAAGCTAGTGGGGTGATGGCGACGACAATGGGGGCAAGGTGGTGGAGGGAAGCGCATATAGGGAGGATGCGGGACAGGGAGATAGTAACGAAAGGAGGTAGAGAGCATGACGAGAGCGTGATGAGTGCGCAGGGATTGATCAAAATAAGGAGACAGCGGCGCAGGTTGGCGGATCACCCATAGAACGAGTATAGAGCTGGCAGAGTTCGGCCGAAGGGAGGTAGGGCCCGGTGAGGAGAAACTGGGAAGGAGAGCACGGAAGTGGGAGTTGCCCTTCAGATACAACGACAGGGAAGGAGACGGTGTAGTGCTGAGGAAGAAGGCGCCGAGGGGGTTGGAGCGACGGTAAGAGGATTCCGAGGGTTGTGTGAGGCGGCAGGAATAAGGCAAAGGTGGGAGAATAGAAGAGAGGGGGGAAACGTAAGGTAGACAGCGGGGTCGGGACGACATGGTGAGAGGGGGAGCAAGATGGGAACATTGCGAGCGCAGTGAGATGGAAGGGCTGCGGGAGAGGCAGCAAGGAGGTCGAGGGAGTGGCGCTGTGAGGGTAAGGAGAGGAGAGAGAAGGCGCTGGTGGCAACAGAAGGACGCCGAGAGCGCTGGCAGTGAGGGGGCAGGAAGGGAGATCGGTGGGAGGGGGATTGTGCCCTGATGGGAGACAAGGGGAAAGACAAGGCCGGCGGGGAAGGTCAGATAGGGCCGTTTCTCACTCACTGAAGGACAACACTCTCCATAGCTTCACATATGCGGCCGAGATGATGGGTTTGTTCCGGCAGCGGCTAGAGACGGCCCGAGGGAGACAATTGGACAACGAGTCGAAATAGTTTCATGGCGCTTACCAGTCGCGGCCACGCACTGCAGCCTGGCACAGTGTGATTATAGTGGACGGGATCGAACGTCACCAATAGACCACTGGTCAACCAATCTCGTTTGAACCGGTCGCAACGAGATTGTCTCACCATGGACAATGTCATCCAAGTCAAGATCCAAGTCACAAGCTAAGTCATGTGTGCTGCGCGTCTAACTTATCATCAATGTGGCGATTTGGGGCAGTGCACACGTTCACAGCGTGGAACTGAACCGACAAAACGTGTTCCTCGTCTCACGCCGCCCGTACCCTTGTCTAGTTCCTCACAATCAACACAATGTCCTCCAGTCTCCACCCTGAGGCCTCCTCATCCTCTCCGAACTTTCAGCCAATATTCGAAAAGGCTCTGCAAGAGTATAAGAAGAAAACCGGCAAAGACCTTACTACCCACCCACTCGCCGCTGAGATAAAAGCCTGCGATTCTCCCGAAGCTATCCTCACCGTACTTTCAGGGAAAGCTAACGAACTGAATCAATCTCGGAGCAGCGATGAGCGACTCACCAAGTGGCTCAACCCGACCGTGAATATCCTCAATGCGCTCTCTGCCACCCTTGGTGAGGGCGTTGGCTCGGTAAGCAAGCTGCCTCGTTTCCTGTCTTTGCCCTGACGCTTTGACTTTCAGGTATTCCCTCCTACCAAAATCATCTTTTCTGGAATCGGCATCCTCCTCGTAGTGAGTTTTCTCGCAATCCGCTGCATGCGCCGTGATAACGCCGTCTCCGGCAGGCTGCTAAAGACACTGTGGCGAACCGCGACGTGCTAGTTGAACTCTTCGGCGGAATTGAAAGTTTCTTTGAACGCCTCAAGATCTATACCGAAGTCCCACCCCCTCTGGCGGTGACGAACTTACTCGTCAAGAACATGGCTGAAATTCTCCAAATACTTGCTATTGCGACAAAGGGGATTAAGGAAAAACGACCGGGTAGGTCCATCTCCTGTAATAAGCTGCGCATCGCTTAAGTTTGGTCAGCGACATTTTTAAAGAAGTTGGTGGGAATGGACGATGATATCAAGGATGCCTTACAGAGGCTTAGAAAATTGGAACAGGGGGAGCTGTTCACGGTGATCGCACAGACGTTAAGGGAAACCATTGGTCTCCAGGACGGTGTGTAACTCTTTTACTGGTCACACAATTGATCTGGAACATCTTTTGGTTAGACGCGCAGGAAACAAAAGCGATGATCAAGGAGGTAACGGAGAAAATGGACGCTCGTGATTGTTAGTACCCTCTTGACCTCGTCGCGATACCCTGTAGGAACTCACATATGATCACAGGGAAGGAGATGCTACTGGACCTCAAAGGGTGGCTATCTCCGTCTGACCCGTCGACAAATTACGCCATCGGGCTACGTGACCTTCACGAGGAAACAGCAACCTGGTTTTTAGAAGGCCGTATCTTCCAGGAATGGTATTCGATGGGTTCCCTATTATGGATCCATGGCAAACGTACGTGGGTGGGATTTTAGCGTCTACATGTCCTAGATGGCTCATGGCTCCCAACATTCATAGCCGGTTCGGGGAAGAGCATCCTCTGGTTCGCCATTTCTATAATCTCTCGATACACGGCAGCTCAATGTTCTTTACCAGCTCTTCAATCATCCAGCGAATCGTATCACTGTGCGATGACGGAAGAGCCTCTGTGGCATATTTCTATTTTGATTTTCGAGACGACAATAAGAAGCATCTCCACGACCTACTGCCTTCCTTGCTCTTCCAGTTTGCTGCACACTCGGTTCCCTGTTGCGACCTAATTTCCCGTATTTATTCGACACATGGGAAAGGCACGCAAAAACCCAGCGACGAAGTCCTGATCAATTGTCTAACGAACGTGCTCTCGGCTATGACCCAAGACCCAGTTTATATCATCGTGGATGCCCTTGATGAGTGTCCCAATACCTCTGGCGTGCGGCCTCCCCGAGAACGCGTTCTCAGCCTCATAAAAGACCTTATCAATCTCCGCCTCCCGAATGTCCGCATATGCGTCACTAGTAGGCCGGAGATAGACATCTGCATCCGTCTCGAGCCTTTGACGTCTCTCCGCGTCTCCCTTCACGACCAAACTGGACACAAGGAAGACATCGCTAAATATATCAACTCCGAGGTCGACGTTGTTGCTAGTGACAAGAGATGGCGGGAGGACGACAAGGAACTGGTGATTGAGACGCTCTCTGAGAAAGCTGATGGCATGTACGGTGTTTTTGTACTCTCTTCCCTAGCGCTTCCTCTCACTTATCCACCATACAGGTTCAGATGGGTGTACTGTCAACTGGAGATGCTGAGGCTTTGTTTCCCATCGAGGGTTCGGCAGCTCGTAAACGAACTACCCGACAGCTTGGATGAGACCTACGAGCGGGTCTTGAAGGGGATCCCCAGAATGAACCGAAGTCATGTGCATCGTTTGCTCCAATGCCTCACTGTGGCTGTTCGACCCCTTCGTGTTGTCGAGCTTGCGGCGATCCTTACTTTCGACGTTAGGCGATTGGAAGATCAAGAGCAAGAGGTGCTCTCCGCGTGTCCGAGTTTGATTACCATCGTTGGCAGCGACGATTCGCGGGTGGTTCAGTTTTCTCATTTTTCGGTCAAGGAATTCCTCACATCGGATCGTCTTGCCACCCCGAGGGAAGATATCTCGTGTTATCACATTCGCCCCGATGCTGCGCACACGACCCTTGCTCGGGTATCCCTTGACGTTCTACTCCGTTTGGACGATCGCGTCGACAGCTCGAATGCTAATAACATTCCTCTCGTTGAGTATGCTGCCGAACACTGGGTTTCTCATGCGCAGGTTGGGAGCGTATCGTCGTCCGTTCTGGATGAAATGAAGACACTCTTTGACTCGGACAAGCCACATTTTGCAGCGTGGCGCCGGATATATGATATCGACAATCCATATTCGCAGTCGCAGTCGCGCTCGGATACTGCAACACCCTTATACTACTCTGCACTTTGTGGATTTCAAGACCTTGTCGAACACCTTGTCAAGAAACACTCACAGCACGTAAACGCTATTGGTGGCGAACACGACTATCCGCTCGCCGCGGCACTATACAATGGTCATATTCTAGTCGCAGATCTCCTATTTCGGCATGGCGCGAACATTGGCGCTCAAGGAACGGAAGGACGGACTCCGCTGCACACAGTAGCTCGGTCGCCTCATAATTTGGCGGTCGACGCGGTGCGATTTCTGCTTGGTCATAACGCAGATGTAAATGCCCAGGAGACGGACCTCTCGACTCCACTACATCATGCATCGTCCGTGAACAATCTCGAAGTGGCACGGGTGCTCCTCGACAATGGCGCGTATGCAAACGCGAAGACCGACTTGGGTCTGACCCCATTGCATCGAGTGGGTTCGGATGTTTCCTACGACGAATTATCTTTGGACGTTATACGGCTATTAATAGAGCGTGGTGCGGACGTGAATGCACAAGACGAGGACCACGACACACCATTACATTTCATACATCACAGCCAGGTCGAGTTACTGCGAATACTCCTCGACAGTGGCGCAAATGTCAACGTGATGAACATGCTGGGCCATACTCCATTGTACGAACATCTTGAACAAGCTAGTGAGTATGGTACTCCCGAGGATTGCTGGTCCGTTGCGCGGCTATTCCTAGAGCGTGGTGCGGACGTGAATGAACGATACGACGGCCGACAAACCCTTCTACATTGGGCATCTGAACGTTGGCGACTCGAGTATATGCAGAATCTCCTCGACTTTGGCGCGAATGTCAACGCGGTGGGCGAGTGGGGCCGGACCCCGTTGCACCTAGTACATAACCCAGCCGATGATTTTTATGATGAAGATGGCTTCGCCCCTACACAGCTATTAGTAGTGCGCGGTGCGGACGTGAATCAACCAGACGACGCGGGCAGCATGCCATTACATCAGGTATTACAAAGAAGTTGGGACATTGATCTCGAGCTAGTGCGGATGCTCGTCGACGCTGGCGCAAAAGTCAATGTGAAGGACCACCGGGGCCAAACCCCATTGCACACCATGTTGAAAGACATCGACGACGAACCCAACGAAGATATTTTCTGTGCTGTACTACAGCTATTGATGGGGCGTGGTGCGGATGCGAACGCACAAAACAACGACCACGAAACACCCTTACACCTAGCATCACGCCATTTGTGGCTCGAAAAATGGCTCGAAATCGTTTGGATTCTTCTCGGACATGGTGCAGATCTAAGTATGGAGAACAAAGAGGGTAAGACGCCATTCCAGCTCGTACGGGAGGACTTAATGCAAAGGATGAAACGACCGCGATCGGAATACTTTGCCATGCGAGCATGGCGAGTAAAGAGCGTAGTAACGATGTGTCTACTCTACGGTTACTAGTATCAGGTTGGCATCAATATGTCCTTCCACTGGCTTCCAGTGTATATGTACTAACCCTTGCAATCATGATAGAACGCGAGCCTGAGAAGGAACCCGATGTCACCGTCTACTCAAGAGGATTGCAGCAGTGAGTTAGTTATATCTTCTCAGACCGCTCAACTCATGGCGTGCATGACCTGTAGTTTGTGCCAGTATCTGGAATTACCGTGTACGTACTATTCTCGAGGGAATCGTAGATCCGGACATCCTCAGGCTTGTGGAGTCTATTCAATTGGCCTACCGCTTACTCGTTGTTCTATCTGTTGTCTTGTGTCCTTAGTCTGCCTGAGTTTCCTGATATTTACTAATGTACGACCCGTTGTTTGCGCTGACTTCTAGTAATAGAGCCTTTGTATCTGAGACTACCTTCCATAGCGTGAAGGCAAGCGCTATCGGCGCAGACCAGAATGAGACGTGCACATTCGACTCGGAGTCGCTCGCTTTCAATTGCTTGAATTTTTTTTGTTCACAAACTTCACTCGTGTTGGCTTCAACCTGGACCTGCGTGTAACGTACTTACCGTAAAAGTGACTGGTATTTCGTCCCGTTTCTCTCAAGGCACTTGGAGTGCGTCAGCTCAGGTCGCTTCTCGCATCGCATCCCTGCTAGTCTCGTGGCTGCTCTGCGCTACCCTTCATATCTCGGCGCACACCCCTGCGAATAGACCTAAGTCCACCAATAAATTTATAAGGAGCCTTACAAATTGTCGGCTACAATGAGACAAGAGGAACCACATGGTCCAGCTCGCATTTTCAACACATCACCCCGGAGGGAGATACGCGCTGGGCGGATCGGTGCGGACGGTGGGCTGCTTGTATGCTCAACCGTCTGGGACAGCGAACGAAAGGGAACATGAACGGAAATGGGGAGGAGAGATATCACGACGCACGTCGATTTTTTCAGAACCAACCGTGAGCAACTATAGACTGAGGGAAGACCAAGGGCCAGAAGACGAGGAGGAAGTCATGATTCAGTTGTCATTAAAGCCCCCGCTTCCGTGGTACTCCCCAGAGGTCAAGCTGAAGGGGCAGGAGAGGAAGGTAGGATGGTGAGGGAGCTGGCGAGCGGCGCGTAGCGAACATGTAGGACACGGCGATGGAGACGAACATCTGTAAGTGCAGTAGGTGTTCAGAGCTGTTCAGAGCCGTTCAAGGACACTCTGAACAGCTCTGAACGCTCTGAACACCTAATTGTGTTTACAGATGAAGGGTGATAGACGGCAGGAGACCGAGAGGGCCTGAAGGTGAACGTGGTGAGGAGATGGCAATGTGGGTAAGGGGGTGGGCGGAGCAACTAGACGATGGGCAGAGGGATGGCAATGTGGGTAAGGGGGTGGGCGGAGCAACTAGACGATGGGCAGAGGGCTGGCAGAGTTCGGTCGAAGGCAGGCAGGGTGAGACATCAGTGAGGAGGAGACAGAGGCGAGAGTTGCCCTCCAGATGCGACGACAAGGAGGGGGAGGGAATAGTGCCAAGAGGGTGGGACGAAGGGGGTGGAAGAAGGCGCCGAGAGGGTGGAGTTGGCGGCAAGAGGATGTCGTGGGTCGTCGGGTTTCAAGAAGGTAGGGAGAGGGAGACAACGTAAGGGAGACAGCAGGGGCTGGAGATGGTGGACGGGGGCAGACACGGTGAGATGGCAAGAGGAGAGGCAACAGTCGCCTCACAAGACGGCTAGGAGGTGGGGAGCGTGGGGACCACTGATTCGGTACGATGACGCGGCACAAGAGCAAGGGAGGAGACGGCGCAGGTGAAGGAGACGGCGAGGAAAAGAAAGTGTGGGCGCACCAGGTAGAAAGCGGGATGGAGAAGATGCTATGAAGTAGGGCAGGGGAGCGGGAGCACAGTGGAAGGTAGGGCGAGGGCGAGGCAAGGGGAGAGGGAGACGCGGCTGGTAAATGGCGTGCGGGGTGAGGTGGGGAGGATCATGCATCATGCCCCACACATGAGGACGAAGAATGGCGAGGGCGGGATGAGATGAGATTGGAGCGAAAGGTGAGAGTGACGGCGAAGTAAGGACGGGAGTTAAACCGATGACCGTTCGCTCTATGAGGTGCCGGCTGCGCTTACTGTAGATGCGACAACAACGAAGGAGGGAGATGGCGAGACGGAGAGGAAGAGGAAGAGGAGCGGCAAGATGATGCCGTCGGCGGGAGGAAAAGGCAAAGGTACGAGAGTTGGGAGAGGGAGACAGCAGGGTTGGGGCGGGGAGATGGTGGGAGCGAGCGAGAGGGAAGGAAGGAAGCGATTATGAGGGCAGTGAGAGAGGGGTAGTGGGACGGCGGGCATGGCGAGGGATATGTCGGCAAAGAGAGGACAGTTGCCCTCCCGTGCGACGGTGAGGGAGTGGCGCTGAGAGGGGAGGAGGAAGGAGCCGAGACCGAGGGCAGCGAGTGGGGAAGGGGAGACGGTGCAAGGAGGCGAGGTGGAAAGAGACAAGCGTAGTGAGGAGATGGCAAGTAGAGACAATAAACACCACTCACATGACGGCGACGAGCCTGGGAACCACGCATGCATGAGGTGACGAAGGCAAGCAGACGGAGGTGACGACCTCCGTCATACGCGATGTGCCAGCCAGCAGAGTATCGTGAGAGAGCACAGCGGTCATCCAAGTCATAGGTTCTACGCGTCTATGATATCACCGAGCATCAATCACACGAGGCTGTGCACATGTTCACAATTCACGCCAGGGAACGCGTTCCTCGTCTCCCCTCACTGGGTCTCACAGGCCTCACCGCCCATACCCTTGTCTAGTTCCTCACAATCAACACGATGTCGTCCAGTGCCCTGGTACCCTCATCCATTCCAAACTATCGACCAATCTTAGAAAAGGCCCTAGAAGAGTATAAGAAAAGGACCGGCAAAGACCTGACTGCCCATCCACTCGCCGCTGAGATACAAGGCTGCGATTCTCCCGAAGCTATCCTCACTGTACTTGAGGCCTGAGGGAAGGCTAACGAACTGAATCACTCTCGGAGCAGCGACGAGCGACTGGTCAGAGGAAGTGGTTTAACCCAACCGTGAATACCCTCAAGCTGCTCTTTGCTACCCTTGGTGAGGGCGCTGGGTAAGTTACTGGAGCCGGGCTCGTTATTAGTACCTGTCCTTTCACGTTGGCTTTTAGGTATTCCCCCCTGCCAACATAATTTTTTCTGGAATCGGCATTTTCCTCGTCATGCACCATCGACTGTCACTCATTTTAAATCGCTTTAGTGTTCCACTAAGTTTCACTTGTCTTGGGTTCAAGCTAGACCTGTGTGTACTACGTACCTAAAAGTGACTGGTATTTCCCTTGCATCCCCGTTTCTCTCACAAGGCTTAGGTCGCTCGCTACTCACATCGCATCCCTACTCGTCTCGTGGCCGGTCTGCGCTACTCCTTCATATCCGCCTCCTCGGCACACATCTCCGCGAGTAGCATAAAAAGTCCATTATAAGGGGCCATACAAATTGCCGATTACAATGAGAGAAGAGGAATCGGCTATTGCAGAGCTTGACAGATGAGAGAGAGCGTTGGTGGAGCGTTGTTCGTATGCCCAACCATCCGGGTCAACGGACGGACGGAAAAATGAACGGAGATGGGGAAGCAGAGGAGAGAAAATACGACGCACGTAAATGTTTCCGAGCTGAGCGCGGCGCGAGCAACGATAGACTGAGGGAAAGACCAAGATCCAGAAGATGAGGAGAAATCAGGAGCTATGGTTAAGTTGTTGTTAAAGCCCTCGCTTTCGTTGTACCTCCTAGAGGCAAGCTGAGAGGGCAGAATAGGATGGTAGTGGTGACGGCGATGACCGAGAAAGCAAGGAGGCTGACAGAGTTCGGCCGAAGGCTGGCAGGCGGGGAAAGGAGGCGAAGTTGCACCTCAGGTGTCAAGAGAGCGGGATGGAGAAGAGGAAGAAGGTAGCAAGGGGTCGCCAAGAGTTGTAGGATGGCAGGTAAACGCGTGAGGTTAGGGAGAGGGAGAAAGCAGAGGTCGGAGCGAGAAGATGGCCGAAGGGGAAGAAGGAGAATAGAGCGATTAAAAAGGCAGCGAGAGGGGGTGTTGGTGATACGGTGGGAAGGGTGAGACGTTAGCAAGGACGGGGAAAGTGCGCTGAGAGGGAAAGAGGAAGGAGCGGCGGGAGGGGCGATGGGAGGACGCCGAGAGCAGCGAAATGGCAAGGAGGGGAGACGGTAAGAACAGGGGAGGCGAGAAAAGGAGAGGGCAAAGACGGCAGACGCTGTGAGACGGAAAGAGGAGACAACGATCACCTCTCACATGACGGCTAGGTGGGAAGCGTCGGCACCACGCATGCAGCACGAGGAGGCGGCGCAAGGGCAAGGAAGAAGACGGTGCAGGCGAAGGAGACGGCGACGTGAAGAAAGGGTAGGCACGCTGGGCAGACAGCGGGATGGGAGGGAAGATGGCGAGGGTTGGCAGGGAGGGAGACGGAGTAGTGCCGAGGAAGAAGGCGCCGAGGGGGTTGGAGCGACGGTAAGAGGATGCGGAGGGTTGTGTGAGGCGGCATGAATAAGGCAAAGGTGTGACAATAGGGAGAGGGGGGAAACGTTGGGTAGACAGCGGGGTCGGGACGGAGAGATGGTGTGAGGGGGAGCGAGATGGGAACATTGCGAACGCGGTGAGATGGAAGGGTGGTGAGACCACGGGTTAGGCAAGGAGATGCCAGCAAGGAGGGCGAGGGAGTTGCGCTGAGAGGGTAGGGTCCGTAGGGAGGAGAGGAGGGAGAAGGCGCTGGTGGGAGGCAGGGGCAGCAGGAGGACGCTGAGAACAGCGAGAGGGCAGGAAGGAAGATCTGTGGGAGGGAGATTGTGCCCTGAAGGGAGACAGGGGAAAGACGAGGACGGGGAAGATCAGGTAGGTCGTTGCTCACTCACTGAAGCTACTGAAGAACAACATCCTCCATAGCTTCATACATATATGCGGGTTGACTCGAAGGACGAGGCCGGTAGCGGCTAGAGACGGCCCGAGGGAGACAACGGTCACTGGCTAGTGTCCTGACGTTCGCGGCCACACGCTGCAGCCCGGCACAGTGCAATTATAGTTGACGAGATCGAACATCACAATCAGAGCACTGGTCAACCAATCTCGTTTGAACCGGTCGCAACGAGATTGTGCGACTCACCACGGACAAAGCAAGGGACAAAGTCATCCAAGTCACAAGCTGTCCGGGTCATGTGTGCTACGCGTCTAACTTATCATCGATGTGGCGTCTTGGGGCAGTGCACACGGTGTTCCTCGTCTCACGCCGTCCATACCCTTGTCTAGCTCCTCACGATCATCACAATGTCCTCCAGTCTCCAGCTTGAGGCGTCCTCCTCATCCTCTCCGAACTTTCAGCCGATACTTGAAAAGGCTCTACAAGAGTATAAGAGGAAGACCGGCAAAGACCTTACTACCCACCCATTCGCCGCTGAGATAAAAGCCTGCGATTCTCCCGAAGCTATCCTCACCGTACTTGAAGGGAAAGCTAATGAACTGAATCAATCTCGGAGCAGCGATGAGCGACTCACCAAGTGGCTTAACCCAACCGTGAATATCCTCAATACGCTCTCTGCCACCCTTGGTGAAGGCGTTAGCTCGGTAAGCAAGCTGTCTCGTTACCTGTCTTTGCCCTCACGCGTTGACTTTCAGGCATTCCCCCCTACCAAAATCATATTTTCTGGAATCGGTATCCTTCTCGTAGTGAGTTTTCTCACGATCCACCGCATGGGCCGTGATAACGCCGTCTCTGGCAGGCTGCTAAGGACACTGTGGCGAACCGCGGTGTGCTAATTGAACTCTTCTGCGGAATTGGAAGTTTCTTTGAACGCCTCAGGATCTATACCGAAGTCCCACCTCCTCTGGCGGTGACGAACTTACTCGTCAAGAATATGGCTGACATTCTCCAAATACTTGCTATTGCGACAAAGGGGATGAAAGAAAAACGACCGGGTAAGTCCATCTCCTGTAATAAGCTGCACCTCGCTTAAGTTTGGCCAGCGACATTTTTAAAGAAGCTGGTGGGAATGGACGATGATATCAAGGATGCCTTACAGAGGCTTAGAAAGTTGGAACAGGGGGAGCTGCTCACGGTGATCGCACAGACGTTAAGGGAAACCAGTGGTCTCCAGGACGGTGTGGAATTCTTTGACTGGTCACGCAATTGATCTGGAACATCTTCTGGTTAGACGCGAAGGAAACAAAAGCGATGATCAAGGAGGTAACGGAGAAAATGGACGCTCGTGATTGTTCGTATCCTCTTAGCCTCGTCGCGATACTTTGTAGGATCTCACACACGGTCATAGTGGAGGAGGTACTACAGAAGCTCAAAGGGTGGTTATCTCCGCTCGACCCGTCGACGAATTACAACATCGGGTTACGTGACCTTCACAAGGAAACAGCAACCTGGTTTTTAGAAGGCCGTATCTTTCAGGAATGGTATTCGATGGGTTCCTTATTATGGATCCATGGGAAACGTACGTTCGTGGAAATCTAGCGTCTACTTGTCCCAGATGGCTCATGGCTCCCAATGTTCATAGCCGGTTCGGGGAAGAGCATCCTCTGGTTAGCTATTTCTATAATCTCTTGATACACGGCAGTTCAATGTTCTTTACCAGCTCTGCGATCATCCAGCGAGTCGTATCACTGTGCGATGACGGAAGAGCCTCTGTGGCGTATTTCTACTTTGATTTTCGAGACGACAATAAGAAGCATCTCCACGACCTACTTCCTTCCTTGCTCTTCCAATTTGCTGCACACTCGGTTCCCTGTTGCGACCTAATTTCCCGTATTTATTCAACACATGGGAAAGGCACGCAAAAGCCCAGCGACGAAGTCCTGATCAATTGTCTAACGAACGTGCTCTCGGCTATTACCCAAGACCCAGTTTATATCATCGTGGATGCCCTTGATGAATGTCCCAATACCTCTGGCGTGCGGCCTCCCCGAGAACGCGTTCTCAGCCTCATAAAAGACCTTATCAATCTCCGCCTCCCGAATGTCCACATATGCGTCACTAGTAGGCCGGAGATAGACATCTGCATCCGTCTCGAGCCTTTGACATCTCTCCGCGTCTCCCTTCACGACCAAACTGGACACAAGGAAGACATCGCTAAATATATCAACTCCGAGGTCGTCGTTGTTGCCAGTGACAAGAAATGGCGGGAGGACGACAAGGAACTGGTAATCAAGATGCTCTCTGAGAAAGCTGATGGCATGTACGGTGTTTTTGTGATCTCCCTAGCGCTTCCTCTCACATATCCACCATACAGGTTCAGATGGGTGTATTGTCAACTGGAGATGCTGAGGCTTTGTTTCCCATCGAGGGTTCGGCAGTTCGTAAACGAATTACCCGACAGCTTGGATGAGACCTACGAGCGGGTGCTGAAGGGGATCCCTAGAATGAACCGAAGTCATGTCCATTGTTTGCTCCAATGCCTGACTGTGGCTGTTCGACCCCTTCGTGTTGTCGAGCTTGCGGCGATCCTTACTTTCGACGTTACGCGATTGGAAGATCAAGAGCAAGAGGTGCTCTCCGCGTGTCCGGGTTTGATTACCATCGTTGATAGCAACCATTGGCGGGTGCAAGAGCGGGTGGTCCAGTTTTCTCATTTTTCGGTCAAGGAATTCCTCACATCGGATCGTCTTGCCACCTCGAGGGAAGATATCTCGCGTTATCACATTCACCCCGTTGCTGCGCACGTGACCCTTGCTCGGGTATCCCTTGACGTTCTACTCCGCTTGAACGATCGCGTCGACAGCTCGAATGCTCATAACATTTCTCTCATTGAGTATGCTGCCGAACACTGGGTTTCTCACGCGCAGGTTGGGAGCGTATCGTCGTCCTTTCTGGATGAAATGAAGACACTGTTTGACTCGGACAAGCCATATTTTGCAGAATGGCTCCGGATATATGATATCGATATCGACAGGTCGTCACATCTATGGTCGCGGTCGCGGTCGGATACTGCAACACCCTTATACTACTCCGCACTTTGTGGATTTTATGACCTCGTCAAACACCTCGTCAAGAAACACTCACAACACATAAACGCCATTGGCGGCACACGCGACTATCCGCTCGCCGTGGCACTATACAATGGTCACATTCTGGTTGCGGAACTCCTATGTCGGCATGGCGCGAACATCGGTGCTCAAGGAACGGAAGGACGGACTCCACTGCACACAGTAGCTCGGTCGCCCAATAATTTAGCGGTCGATGCGGTGCGGTTTCTGCTTGGTCGTGACGCAGATGTAAATTCTCAGCAGGCAGATCTCTCAACTCCACTACATGATGCATCGTCCGTGGCGAATCTCGAAGTGGCACGGGTGCTCCTCGACAATGGCGCGTATGTCAACGCGAAGACCGACCGGGGTCAGACCCCATTGCATCAAGTGACTGGGGAAGCCTTTGCTTGCCCCGAAGAATTATGTTCGGACGTTGCACGGCTATTAATAGAGCGTGGCGCAGACGTGAATGCACAAGACAATGACCACGGCACACCATTACATTCGATATTTATCCACCAGCTCGAGTTAGCACGAATACTCCTCGACTGCGGCGCAAATGTCAACGCGAAGAACAAGCTGGGCCATACCCCATTGCACGAACATCTTGATCGAGTTGAGGACGTTGGTTATCGCGGAGATGAGTGGCCCATTGTATGGCTATTCGTAGAGCGTGGCGTGGACGTGAATGAACGATACGACAACCAACGAACCCTTTTACATTGGGAATCTCAACGTCGGGCACTCGAGTATATGCAGAGGCTCCTTGACATTGGCGCGAATGTCAACGCGGTGGACATGTGGGGCCGGACCCCGTTGCACCTAGTATATGCCCCAGTCGAACCCTTTGTTGAGGAAGATAACATCGCCCCTACACAGCTATTAGTAGTGCGCGGTGCGGACCTGAATCAACCAGACGACTGGGGCGAAACGCCATTGCATGCGGTATTATCATTTTATTGGGAAATGGATCTCGAGCTAGTGCGAATGCTTGTCGACGCTGGCGCAAAGGTCAATGTGAAGGACCACCGGGGCCAGACCCCGTTGCACGCCATGTTGGAAAGCGCCGAACATGCCGACGACGATATTTTCTGTGCTGTACTACAGCTATTGATGGAACGCGGTGCGGATGTGAACGCACAAAACAACGACCGCGAAACACCCTTACACCTAGTATCACACCATTTCTGTCTCGAAAAATGGCTCGAAGTCGTTTGGATTCTTCTCGGACATGGTGCAAATCCAAGTATGGAGAACAAAGAGGGAAAGACACCATTCCAGCTCGTACGGGAGGTGTTAATGCAAGAGATGGAACGACCGCAATCGGAATACTTTACTATGCGAGCACGGCGAGTAGAGAGCGTAGTAACGATGAGTCTACTCTACGGTCACTAGTAGTATCAGGTCGGCATCAATATGTTCTTCCAGTGTCATGTGTAAACATGTGCTAACCCTTGTAATCATGATAGAACGCGAGAAGGAACGCGATGTCGCCGTCTACTCAAGAGGATTGCGGCAGTGAGTTAGTTATATCTTCTCAGACCGCTCTACTCATGGCGTGCATGACCTGTAGTTTGTGCCGGTATCTGGAATTACCGTGTACGTACTATTCTCGAGGGAATCGTAGATCCGGACGTCCTCAGGGCTTGCGGAGTCTATTCAATTGCCCTACCGCTTACTCGCTGTTCTATCTGTTGTCTTGTGTTCTTGGTCTGCTTGAATTTTCTGATATTTACTGTACGACCCGTTGTATGCGCTGACTTCTAGTAATAGACCTTTTGTATCCGAGACTACCTTCCATGGCGTGAAGCCAAGCACTAGCGGCGCAGACCAGAATGAGACGTGCACATTCGACTCGGAGTCGCCCGCTTTCAATTGCTTGTGTTTTTTGTTCACAAAGTTTCACTCGTGTTGGCTTCAACCTGGACCTGCATGTAACGTACTTACTGTAAAAGTGACTTGTATTTCATCCCGTTTCTCTCAAGGCACTTGGAGTGCGTCAGCTCAGGTCGCTTCTCGCATCGCATCCCTACTAGTCTCGTGGCTGGCCTGCGCTACCCCTCATATCTCGGCGCACATCTCCGCGAATAGCACCTAAGTCCACCAATAAATTTATAAGGAGCCATACTAATTGTCGGCTACAATGAGACAAGAGGAATTACATGGTCCAGCTCGCATTTCCAACACATCACTCTGGAGGGAGATACACGCTGGCCGGATGGGTGCGGACGGCGGGCTGTTTGTATGCTCAACCGTCCGGGACAGCGAACGAAAGGGAACATGAACGGAAATGGGGAGGAGAGATATCACGACGCACGTCATTAATTCAGAACCACGCGTGAGCAACGATAGACTGAGGGCAAGACCAAGGGCCTGAAGACGAGGAGGAAGCTATGATTGACGTTAAAGCCCCCGCCTCCGTGGTACTTCTCGGTCGAGCTGAAGGGGCAGGAGAGGAAGGTAGGATGGTGAGGGAGATGGTCGAGATGGCAAGGAGATGGCGAGCGGCGCGTAGCGAACATGTAGGACTGGGCGATGGAGACGAAGGGTGGTAGATGGCAGGAGACCGACGGGCCTGAGGGTGAACATGGTGAGGAGATGGCAATGTGAGTAAGGAGGCGGTGGGCGGAACAACTAGACGATGGGCAGAGGGCTGGCAGAGTTCGGTCGAAGGCAGGTAGGGTGAGACACCAGCGAGGAGGAGACAGAGGCGAAAGTTGCCCTCCAGATGCGACGACAAGGAGGGGGAGGGAATAGTGCCAAGAGGGTGGGACGAAAGGGGTGGAAGAAGGCGCCGAGAGGGAGTGGGCGGCAAGAGGATGTCGTGGGTTGTCGGGTTTCAAGAAGGAAAAGGAGGGTAGGGAGAGGGAGATAACGTAAGGGAGACAGCGGGGGCTGGAGATGGGGGACGGGGGCGGACGCGGTGAGATGGCAAGAGGAGAGGCAACGGTCGCCTCAGAAGGCGGCTTGGAGGTGGGGAGCGTGGGGATCACTCATGTGGTACGATGACGCGGCACAAGGGTAAGGGAGGAGACGGCGCGGGTGAAGGAGACGGCGAGGAAAAGAAAGAGTGGGCACACCGGGTAGATAGCGGGACGGGGAAGAAGATGCTGTGAAGGAGGGCAGGGGAGCCGGGGAACAGTGGAAGGTAGGGCGAGGGCGAGGCAAGGGAAGAGGGAGAGGGAGATGCGGCGGGTAAATGGGGTGAGGTGGGGAAGATCATGCCTCCCACATGAGGACGAAGAATGACGAAGGTGGGATGAGATGAGATGGCAGCGAGAGGTGAGTGACGGTAAAGCAAGGACGGGAGTTAGACCGGTGACCATTCGCTCTAAGAGGCACCGGCTGCACTTACTGTAGAGGCGATGACAATGAAGGAGGGAGTGGTGCCAAGATGGCGAGACGGAGAGGAAGAGGGGCGGCAAGATGACGCCGAGAGTTGTGTGAGTCGGCGGGAAGGAAAGGGCAAAGGTACAAGGGTTGGGAGAGGGAGACAGCGTAAGCGAGACGGCGGGGTTGGGGTGGGGAGATGGCGGGAATGAGCGAGAGATAATGAAGGAAGCGATTATGATGGCAGTGAGAGGGAGGTAGTGGGACGGCAGGCAGGGCGAGGAATATGTCAGCAAAGAAAGGGATGAAGGCGACAGTTGCCCTCACGTGCGACGGAGTGGCGCTGAGAGGGAAGGAGGAAGGGATCGAGACTGAGGGCAGCGAGAGGGGAAGGGGAGACGGTGCGATGAGGTGCGAGAGGGGGAGGGAAGCGACCTAGAAGGAGGCGAGGGTGGAAAGAGACAAGTGTGGTGAGATGGTGAGTGATGACGGCGACGAGCCTGGGCACCACGTACGCATGCATGAGGTGACGAAGGCAAGTAGACGGAGGTGACGACCTCCCTCATACGCGATGGTGAGGAGAGCGCGGGAAGCGCGCAGGGTGGACTGCTGGCTAGCAGAGTAATTGTGAGAGAGCACAGACAACGTCACGGTCATCCAAGTCTATCATCGAGATACAGTAGATGTATGCGGTTGGTGAGCAGATCGCTAAATAGCCTGCCACCCAACATGAGGGAAGGAGCAGGCGAGGGTATCAAAACATTTCAGAGGCCTGATTGGAGTTCAGTGCGCTCAGTAGGAAGGAGGACAGAAAGACGGCCCGGGGACAGGTCGGACCCTAATATGTCACGTGATATACGTGACTCGTCCGGCTACCTAGGCTCGTGAACCAGTGATATCGCAGGTTTACCTCCATATACAGACGGTCACCGGTCTGCCTCGAGATGTCGTCCGGTCTCCAGGCATCTTCCTCATACACTCCACACTTTCAACCAATATTCGAAAAGGCTCTGCAAGAGTATAAGAAAAAGACCGACAAAGACCTCACTACTCATCCACTTGCTGCTGAGATAAAAGGCAGCCATTCTCCCGAAGCTATCCTCGCCGTGCTTGAAGGGAAGGCTAATGAACTGAATCAATCTCGGAGCAGCGATGAGCGACTCACCAAGTGGCTTAACCCAACCGTGAATATCCTCAATGCGCTCTCTGCCACCCTTGGTGAGGGCGTTGGCTCGGTAAACAAGCTGTCTCCCACCTGTCCTTGCCTTGATGCGTTGACTTTCAGGTATTCCCCCCCACAAAAATTATATTTTCTGGAATAGGTGTTCTCCTTGTAGTGGGTTTTCTTTCCCGATTCCCTGCATCGGTCGCGGGACTTCACCTCTGGCAGGCGGCAAAGAGCACTGTGGCAAACCGTGATTTGCTAGCCAAACTATTCGGCAGGATAGAAAGCTTCTTTGAACGCCTCAGGATCTATACCAATGTCTCGCCGAGTCCTGCAGTGGTGGACGAACTCGCAAAGATTATGGCCGAAGTTCTGTCAATCCTCGGTATCGCGACAAAGGGGATGAAGGAGAGCCGAACAAGTGGGTGCATCTTCTGCGATGGGCTTCTCCTCGCTTAACTTCCAACCAGAGATATTTTTAAGAAAGTAGCGGGAATGAACGATCTCGAGGACGCCTTACTAAGATTCGGTGAACTGGAACAGCGGGAGCTTCTAACGGGGATTGCACAAGCGACGAGCGATACCAGTGTTTTGAAGGACGGTGCGTAACTCTCTCACTTGCTACAATCCATCTTGACATCTTCTCGTTAGACGCGAAGGAAACAAAAGCGATGGTGAATGAGATCGCGGACAAAATCGATGCCCGCGATTGTTTGTACTCTCTGAACTTCGTCACGACACCCTATAGGGACTCACACATTGTCATAGGGAAGGAGATGCTACAGAACCTCAAAGGGTGGCTATCTCCGCCAGACCCGTCGACGAATTACGCTGTTGGGTTACGTGACCTCCACGAGGAAACAGCAACCTGGTTTTTAGAAGGCAGTATCTTTCAAGAATGGCATTCGACTGGTTCCTTGTTATGGATCCATGGCAAACGTACGTTCGTGGAAACCTGGTGTTTACTTCTCCCTGACCGCTCCTGCCATTCAAAGCCGGATCAGGAAAGAGCATCCTCTGGTTCGTCATTTCTGTACTCTCTTTTCAGCGCACTTAACGTTCTCGACAAGCTCTACGATCATCCAACGTATCGTATCACTGTGCGACGGCGGGAGAGCCTCTGTGGCATATTTCTATTTTGATTTTAGAGATGACAATAAGAAACATCGCCACAACCTCCTGCCTTCCTTGCTTGTCCAGTTGGCTGAGCACTCGATTCCTTGTTGCGACATAATTTCCCGTGTTTATTCAGCCCACGGGAAAGGCACGCAACCACCCAGCGACGAAGTCTTGACCAATTGTCTAACGAACATGCTCTCCGTTTCGACCCAACACCCAATTTACATCATCGTGGACGCTCTTGATGAATGTCCTGATACTTCTGGCGTGCGATCTCCCCGAGAACGCGTTCTCAGCTTTATCAAACGCCTTGTCGATCTTCGCCTCCAGAATTTACACATATGCGTCACGAGTCGGCCAGAGATAGACATCCGTGTCCGTCTCGAGCCCTTGACATCTCTCCGTGTCTCCCTTCACGACCAAACTGGACACAAAGAAGATATTGCTAAATATATTAGCTCTGAAGTTGATATTATTGCCAATGACAAACGATGGCGGGAGGACGACAAGGAAGTCATCATCGTGACACTCTCCGAGAAAGCTGATGGCATGTAAGGTGTTTCTGTCTCCCTGACGCTTCTTCTCAACATTCGTTATACAGGTTCCGATGGGTCTTCTGTCAGCTAGAGATGCTGAGGCTTTGTCTCCGGTCGAGAGTTCGCCACTTTGTGAACGAACTACCGGACAGCTTGGATGAGACCTATGAGCGCGTACTGAAGGGGATTCATAAAACAAACCGAGGTTATGCCCAACGCTTGCTCCAATGCCTCGCAGTGGCCAATCGACCCCTTCGTATTGACGAACTTACGGGGATCCTTACCTTCGACCTTGATGCGATTGACGGAGAAGTCCCGACATCAGCCGACGATTGGCAGTCGAAGGATCAAGAACAAGAAATACTCTCTGCGTGTCCGAGCTTGATTACCATCGCCGACAGCGGCCGTTCGCGAGTGGTCCACTTTTCTCATTTTTCGGTCAAGGAGTTCCTCACATCAGATCGCCTCGCCAGCTCGAGCGAAGATATCTCGCGTTATCACATTATCCCCGACGCTGCGCACATGACCCTCGCCCAGGCTTCTCTTGGAGTTCTACTCCGTTTGGACGACCGCGCCAACAGATGGAGCGTCAGCAACGTCCCTCTCGCCAAGTATGCTGCCGGATACTGGGTTTCTCACGCGCAGGTCGGGAACGTATCGTCGCGCGTTCTGGATGAAATGAAGACACTCTTTGACTCGGACAAGCCACATTTTGCAGCGTGGGTCCGTATATACGATATAGACGAACCATCATCTCGGTACTCGCGCTGGGATACCGCGACACCCTTATACTACTCCGCGCTTTGTGGGTTTTATGACCTCGTTGAGCACCTCGTCAAGAAACACTCACAGCACGCAAATGCTATCGGCGGCAAACACGACTATCCGCTGGTCGCAGCATTGCACGGCGGACATGTCCGGGTCGCCGAACTGCTATTTCGGCACGGCGCGAACGTCGGCGCTCAAGGAACGGGAGGACGGACTCCGCTGCACACCGCAATTCAAGCACCCAGCAATCTGGCCGTCGGCGCGGTGCAGTTCCTGCTCAAACACGGCGCAGATATCAACGCGCGCGAGATGGACCTCTCGACTCCACTACATCTGGCGGCAGCTCAGGGGCATCTTGAGGTAGCTCAGATGCTACTTCGGCGAGGAGCGGATGCTAATTCCCGGAACGTTGATGGCGAGACTCCGCTGCACATGGTGCCAAAACCGACATTTCCAAGGGGCGAAGGCAATCGCGCCAAACTCGTTCGACTGTTGCTAGAGAACGGCGCGGACGCGAATGCACGAAACGACGACGACGAAACCCCATTACATCTGGCGTCTTACTTTCCGGAACCCAAGTTGGTGCAGATCCTTCTCGACCATGGCGCGAATGTCAACGCGGAGGACAGCCGGGGCCAGATCCCGTTGCACCAAGTGCTGGAAGCCGAGGACTGTTCTGACGAAGATCGTTTCGGTGTCGCACATCTATTAATGAAGCACGGCGCGGACGTGAATGTACGAGACGAGGACGACGAAACCCCATTACATTTAGCATCTTACTTTCCGGAACTCAACTTGGTGCGGACGCTCCTCGATCATGGTGCAAACGTCAACGCGGAGGGAAACTGGAGCCGGACCCCATTGCACCGAGTGTTGGAAGCCGAAGATTACCCCGACGAAGATCGTTTCGCGGTCGTACAACTATTCGTAGAACGTGGTGCAGACATGAACGCACAAGACGATGACGACGAAACCCCGTTGCATTTGGCATCTTACTTTCCGGAACTCAACTTGGTGCAGATCCTTCTCGACCACGGCGCGGATGTCAACGGGGAGGACAACCAGGGCCGGACCCCATTGCACCAAGTGTTGGAAGACAGGTATAACTCCGACGAAGATCATCTCGGCGTTGCACAGCTATTGACGGAGCGCGGTGCGGACGTGAATGCACGAGACGAGAATGGCGAAACCCCCTTACTCTTGGCATCTTACTTCCCGGAACTCGAGTTGGTGCGGATGCTCATCGACCATGGCGCAAATATCAACGCGGAAGACAACCGGGGCCGGACCCCATTGCACCGAGCATTGGAAGATAAGTATAAGTCCGACAAAGATCATTCCGCTGTTGCCCAGCTATTAATAGAGCGTGGTGCCGACGTGAATGCACGCGACGAGGACAACGAAACACCTCTACACTTGGCCTCTTACATTCCGGAACTCGGGTTGGTGCGGATGCTCATCGACCGTGGTGCGAATGTCAACGCGGCGGACAACCGGGGCCGGACCCCCTTGCATCGAGTGTTGGACCCCGAGGCTTACCTTGACAAATTTGGTTTCGGCATTGCAGAGGCGGCAAAGCTTTTAGTGGAGCGCGGCGCTGACGTGAACGCACGAGAAGAGGACCACGACGAAACTCCATTACACCTAGCATCGCGCCTCATGTCGCTCGACGTGGTTTGGATCCTTCTCAAGCATAGCGCGGATCTGAATGCGGAGAACAACGAGGGCAAGATCCCATTCCAGCTCGTACAGGAGAGCATGAGGAAAGAAATGGACCGATCACCGTTGAAATACTTTTTCCCGCAAGCCGAGGTGCCAGAACGGCGAGCACGAGCACAAGGCGTGGCGTTGATGGGTCTTCTCTACGGTTGCTAGTACCAGGTCAGCATCGTTTCAAATGTTCTGCTAGTTTTAATGTGTTAAACCACTATGTCACCCCAAAAGGATTGAAGCGGTTATTGATTTTCTCGAATCGCTCGACTGACGGCAAATATGACCCGTGGTTTGCACCGAAAGAGGTTCGTTGGTTTTTACTGGTTTCACCTGTCTTGGTTCAAGTTAGACCTGCATGTGCCACGTACCCCAATATGACTGGTATTTCCCTTACATCATCCCGTTTTTCTCACAATGCACTTGGAACACGTCAGCTTAAGGTCCCAGCTCACAGGGGTCACATCGCCTTGTCTCATGGCTACCCCTCATATCTGCTTCCTCAGCGCACATCGCCGCGAATACCTGGCACCAAAGCCCACTAATAAAATTATAGGCCATACAATTGTCGACTACGATGAGACAAGAGGAATCACATGGTCCAGAGCTTGAATTGATAGCACGGGTCAGCGAATGAAAGGAAACGGGAACGGAAATGAGAGGGCGGCGAGAGACAGTTTTTCAGAACTGAGCGCGAGCAACGATAGGCTGAGGGCAAGACTCGGACCAACGGCCAGAAAGAAGATGACTCGAATTAAGTTATCGTTAAAAACCCTTGCGTCCGTGGAATTTCCCAGAGAGGGCAGGAGAGGAAGGTGCGATGGCCGAGACTGCAAGGAGACGGTGGGCAGCGCGTATAGCGGGCATGCAGAACGGAGAGACGGTACCTGATCAGAGGGCATGATGACGAAGGTAGAGGGCATGGGTGAGTGTATAGAGGGCGAGCGAACAGGATGAGGAGACAGCAGCGCAGGGGAGGAGACGGGGACGGAGCAACCAAAAGATGGGCAGAGTGGAGCAGAGTTCGGTAGAAGGTGGGCAAGGTGAGGACACACCGGCAAAGAGAGGACGGATGCGAATGTTGCTCTTAGATGCGACGACAAGGAAGGAGTGGTGCCGAGATGGCGGGACGGAGAGGAAGAGGGGCGGCGAGATGACGCCGAGAACTGTGTGAGTCGGCAGGAAAGAGAAGGCAAAGGTATGGGGGTAGGGAGAGCGGGACAGCGTAAGGGAGATAACGGGAATGAGCAAGAGGGAAGGGGAGGTAGCGGGACGGTGGGCAGGGCAAGGATATGTCGGCAAAGAGAGGGCTGTTCGCGTTGCCCCACGTGCGACGATGATACCAGGGGTGACCGAACGGTCCAATTTCCGGGTTCCGGGAGCCCCATCGACCGGCGTGCCAGTTTGTCTCAACAGAGAATGTCATGTGTGCTACGCGTCTATCGTCGATAAGTTATCGAGTTATCACCGAGTCACCGACGCTTGAGGGCCTTTTTTTCTCATCGCAGGCACGAAGCTGTGCCTTGAGCTGTGCGGCGCCGCAGATGTTCACACATTCACAGGCCGGGGAACCTGTTTCTCGTCTTCCCTCACCATCCATACCCTCGTCTAACTCCTTGCAATCGGCACAATGTCCTCCAGTATCCTGGAATCTTCCTCATCCACTCCAAACTTTCGACCAATCTTCGAAAAGGCCCTAAGAGAGTATAAGAAGAGGACCGGCGAAGACCTCACTGCCCATCCACTCGCCGCTGAGATACAAGGCTGCGATTCTCCCGAAGCTATCCTCACTGTACTTGAAGGGAAAGTCGATGAACTGAATCAATCTCGGAGCAGCGATGAACGACTCACCAAGTGGCTCAACCCAACCGTGAATATCATCAATGCGCTCTCTGCCACCCTTGGCGAGGGCGCTGGGTTGGTAAGTCACAGGAGCCAGGTTCACTACCTGTCTCTTCCCTCACGTTGACTTTCAGGTGTTCCCACCTACCAAAATCATATTTTCTGGGATCGGCATACTCCTAGTAGTGAGCTTTCTTTCCCAATTCTCTGCATGAGTCGCGAAAGCTTCGATTTTGGTAGGCGGCAAAGAGCACTGTGGCAAGCCGCGATGTGCCATTCAAACTCTTCGACAGAATTGAAAGCTTCTTTGAACGCCTCAGGATCTATACCAAAGCCCCACCAAGTCCTGCGGTGACGGACGAACTCGCGAAGATTATGGCCGAAGTTCTGTCCATCCTTGCCATCGCAACAAAACAGATGAAGGAAAGACGATCGAGTGGGTCCAACTTCTGCGATAAGCTGCACCTCGTTTAAGTTTGAGCAGAAACATTTATCAAGAAGCTGGCTGGGATGAACGGTATCGAGGATGCCTTGCGGAGATTTGATGAATTGGAACGGCGGGAGCTTCTAACGGGGATGGCACAAGTCACAAGTGATACCAGTGTTCTAAAGGACGGTACGTAACTCCTTCGCTGGGCACACAATTCATATTGAACGTCTTCCGGTTAGATGCGAAGGAAACAAAAGCGGACGCCAGAGAAACAAAAGTGATGGTTAAAGAGATCGCAGACAAAATGGACGCTCGTGATTGTTCGTACCCTCTTGACTTCGTTGCGATATGTCGTCGGGGCTCACAGGCGGTCATAGTGGACGAGGTACTACAGAAGCTGAAAAGGTGGCTGTCTCCGCCTGACCCGTCGACGAATTACAACATCGGGTTACGTGACCTCCACAAGGAGACAGCAACCTGGTTTTTAGAAGGCCGTATCTTCCAGGAGTGGTATTCGATGGGTTCCCTGTTATGGATTCATGGCAAACGTACGTGGGTAGAATTTAGCGTCTACTTGTCCCAGATGGCTCATGGGCCATGGCTCAAAATTCGTAGCCGGTTCGGGGAAGAGCATCCTCTGGTTCGCCATTTCTATGATCTCTCGATCCACGGCAGCTCAATGTTCTTTACCAGCTCTGCGATCATCCAGCGACTCGTATCACTTTGCGATGACGGAAGAGCCTCTGTGGCATACTTCTATTTTGATTTTCGAGACGACAAGAAGAAGCATCTCCACGACCTACTTCCTTCATTGCTCATCCAGTTTGCTGCTCAGTCGATTTCCTGTTGCGACATAATTTCCCGTGTTTATTCAACACACGGAAAAGGCATGCAAACACCCAGCGATGAGGTCCTGATCAATTGTCTAGCCAACATGCTTTCGACCATGACTCAACACCCGATTTATATCATCGTCGATGCTCTTGATGAATGTCTTAATACCTCTGGCGTGCGATCTCCCCGAGAACGCGTTCTCGGCCTTATGAAGCACCTTATTAATCTCCACCTCCCAAATCTACACATATGCGTCACCAGTAGGCCGGAGACTGACATCCGCATCCGTCTCGAGCCTTTGACGTCTCGCCGCGTCTCCCTTCACGACCAAACTGGACACAGGGACGACATCGCTAAATATATCAACTCCGAGGTCGGTGTCGTTGCCAATGACAACACATGGCGGGAGGACGACAAGGACCTGGTCATCGAGACACTCTCTAAGAAAGCTGATGGCATGTAAGGTGTTTTTGTACTCTCCATGACGCTTCCTCTCACTATCCATCACACAGGTTTCGATGGGTTTACTGTCAGCTGGAGATGCTGAGGCTTTGTCTCCGATCGAGGGTTCGGCAATTTGTAAATGAACTACCCGACAGCTTGGATGAGACCTACGAGCGGGTGTTGAAGGGGATTCACAGAACGAACCGAAGTCATGTCCAGCGTTTGCTTCAATTCCTGACCGTGGCACATCGTCCCCCTCGTGTTGACGTGGTCGCGGCGGTCCTCGCTTTTGACGTTGATGCGATCGAAGGAGAAGTCCCGACGTTGGATGCGGATTCGCGGTCGGAGGATCAAGAACAAGAGTTGCTCTCCGCATGCCCGAGCTTGCTTACCATCGTTGACAGCCACGGTTCGCGAGTGGTCCAATTTTCGCATTTTTCGGTGAAGGAATTCCTCACATCGGATCGTCTTGCTGCCTCAATTGAAGATATCTCGCGTTTTCACATTCTCCCTGACGATGCGCACACGACTGTTGCTCAAGCGTCCCTTGGCGTTCTACTCCGCTTGGACGATCACGTCGACAGCTCGAATGCTAATAACATTCCTCTCGCTGAGTATGCGGCCAAACACTGGATTTCTCACGCGCAGGTCGGGAGCGTATCGTCGCGCGTCATGGACAAAATGAAGACGCTGTTCGACTCGGACAAGCCACATTTTGCAGCGTGGGTCCGGATATATGACATAGACAACCAACACTTTCTGGGCGTGCACTCGGAAATTCGATATGAGATGGGGAACTGCTTATACTATTCTGCACTTTGTGGATTTTACGACCTCGTTGAACACCTCGTCAAGAAGCACCCACAGCACGTAAACGCTATTGGCGGCATGCACCATCCAATAGTTGCCGCACTTGACCAAGGGCATATTCGGATCGCAGAACTCCTACTTCAGCACGGCGCGAACGTTGACGGTCCGGGAAGGGATGGTCGGACTCCATTGCACGAAGCGATTGAATGGTCCGGCGATTTGACGGCGGGCGCGGTACGGTTTCTCCTTGAAAATGGCGCAGACGTAAATGCCCGGCAGGCGGACCTCTCCACTCCACTACATCTAGCGGCAGGTCGGTATAATAATATGCTTCATCTCAGCTTCAAGGTAGTTCAGAGACTACTTCAACGTAGAGTGGTATTGATTCTCGGAACATTGGCAGGTTTCATCAGGGGTGTTCACCGCGTCTCGCAAGAGCAAAGCCGACTGTCTCAATCTTGTTCAACTGTTACTGGAGTGTGGCGCTCTGGCGGACGTGAATTCCCGAAATGCGAAAGGCTCAACTCCGTTACATAAAGCATCGCACGTGAGGGATCTCGAAGTGGCACAGGTGCTCCTCGACAATGGGGCGTATGTCAACGCGGAGGACAACCGGGACCGGACCCCATTGCATTGTGTGTTGGAAGACAAGTATGGCTCTAACGAAGATCTTTTCAGCGTTGCACAGCTATTAATCGAGCGTGGTGCTGATGTAAACTTGCCTGACAACAATCGCGAAACCCCCTTACACCTGGCATCGCGCCGTGTGTCGCTCGAAGTGGCTTGGATTCTTCTCAAGCATGGCGCAGATATAAATGTGGAGAACAAAGAGGGCAAGATTCCATTCCAGCTCCTACGGGAGATTATAAAGGAAGACACGATCGGTTCAAGAGAAATAAGAATAACAACACGGAAAGACACGAAAAGACAGCCATCAGACAACTCCGAGTCTATCCGGCGACGGCGGGCTCAGGCCATAGCATTGATGGGCCTACTCTACGGTTGCTAGTATCCTCGGGTCAGCTCCAATTTAAACGCTCTGTTGGTGTTATGTGTAAGCCTGTAACCTTTGTGATCATAATAGAGCACAGTATCATGATCTCCCAGTGATTGCAGCGGTGATATGTTTATTGTCTTTTCGGACCGCTCGACTTATGGCGCCGGGATCTAGAATTTGTACTATCCCCAAAGGGGAGCGTCTGCGGCGCCAATCCGAAAATCCTAGTGAGACGCGTGTTGGGCCCACGTCACTGAAGCTCTCATCCATTCAATTCCTATACGACTTGATCGCCATTCTATCTATTTCTTACCTGTGGCTCGCATGTATATACTCAGGTTTCCTGATATTTTTCTAATGTACGACCCGTTGTCTGCACTAACTTTTAGTCTCAGTTTTTTTTGCAAGAGTCTTTGTATCCGAGTCTACTTGCATGACAGCGTGAGGGCAAGCGCTAGTGACAGACCAACATGAGACGTGCACATTCGTCTCGGAGTCACTCGCTTTCAATTGCTTTTTCACTGCAGTCGCACCTGCATATCACGTACTTAAGAATGACTGGTATTTCATACTGCTCTCAAGTGCGTCAGCTTAGGTCACTTCTCGCATCGCATCACTACTAGTCTCGTGGCTGATCTGCACCACCCCTCATATCGACTTCCTCAGCGCACAGCCCATTAATAAGATTATCAGGAGCCATACGAATTACCGGCTACGACGCAACAAGAGGAACCACATGTTCCTGAACTTGAATTGACAACACGTTGCCTGGGAGGGAGATGCGTGCTGCACGGATGAGCGCGAGCATTGGTGGAGCGTTGTTTATATGTCCAACCATCCAGGACAGGGAACGAAAGGGAACCGGTGCGGAATGGGGAAGCAGAGAAGAGAAATACGACGCACGTCAAATTATTCAGAGCTGGGTGCGAACAACGATAGACCGAGGGCAAGACCAAGACCCAGAAGATGAGAACTTGGAAGCTATGGTCAAGTTGTCGTTAAAGCCCTCGCTTCTGTTGTACGTCCCAGAGGTGAGCCGAAGGGGGCAGAAGAAGATGGTAGGGTGGTGAGGGCGAGACAGCAAGGAGGTAGGGGGCATGCAGGACGGGGAGATGGCGACGGAGGGTGATAGAGGGCGGATGAGGGTGGACACGGTGAGGGGATAGAAGGGCGAGTAAGGAGATGGTTGGCAGAGTAACTAAGTGATGAGCAGAGGGCTCCGGCCCAAGGTAGGTAAGGGTGAGGAAAGGAAGCGAAGTTTCGCCTCAGGTGCCAAAAGAGCGGGACGGAGAGGAAGAAGGTGCCGAGGGGGTGGGAGGAGCGGCAACAAGACGCCGAGAGTTGTGGGATGGCAGGAAGAGAGCAAATACGTGAGGGTAGGGAGAAGAGAGCGATTGTAAAGGCAGTGAGAGGGAAGGTCGGTGATACGGCGGGCAGGGTGAGGAGATATTAGCAAGAGGGGGAGAGTGCGCCGAGAGGGAAAGTGGAAGGAGAGGAAGGAGTGACGCCGTAGGAGAGAGAGAGAGGGGGCAATTCAGAAGGCGGGCGGAAAGACGGCAGACGTGGTGAGATGGCAAGAGAAGACACCATCGCCTCTCACATTACGACTAGGAGGGGGTGGGAATGCGTGGGCAGCACGCTGCACGACGAGGGCGCAGGGCGTAAGAAACAATGGCGAGTGAGAGGAGAGGTCACAGTGGTCAGGACAAGGGAGATAGCGGCAGACTGTTGGGAGATAGCGACAGACTGTTGGGAGGATGGTCGAGGAACGGATGGGGAAGGGCAGGGAGGGTTAGGTGGCGACAGGCGCGGGGTGGCTGGTGACAGCGGGGAGGACTGCCCCACACTCGCTGAATGAGGGAGACCGGAGGACATAGCAGGGAGGGCCAAATATAATAGGCTCGTGGTTCATCCGCCTAGGCAAATAGGTAAGGGCAGAGGAAAGCGGGGGTGACGCGAGGAGGACCACGCATCACATACGAGGATGAAGGAAGGCAATGGAGGTTGGGGGGAGCATCAAGAGGGTGAGAGATGGGAGGACGAAGAATCGAGGTCAAGGCTTTGGCTCATGTGCCATGGCAACGAATTGGCCTTGAAATTCATTGCCAAGTAAAGCGAGATTTGGATATACTTTCAACTGCACTGTACCGTGCGGAACATTCTTCAACTTGGCTCCCGGACGTGGGTGTCGTGGCAGCGATGCAGACTCTCAAGCAACTTACTGTAATTCCATGGTTCAAACAAAAAACAAAAAAAAAATGCGACAAATTCAAATCACATTGTCAAGCGGCGCGTTTCGTCTCTTCCGCCACTAGCTGACCGAAATCGTTCTTTCTCCGTCTTTCCTACTCGTCCCCGTCTTGTCGACAGATGTCAAAACCAAACGCGCTGTAACACACAGTACTGTAATCGTGGACAACAACAAACGGTTCGAATCTACCGCCACTACTGGTGGTGGAGAAGAGTCGTGGGACATCAAACATGCTGGACATGTCGCCGTTGCATACTGACTGTATTGGTGGCCCTCGTCTTATTGGGCCAAGGTAATGTAGAGCAGGAGCGCGACACAGAACCGCTTCACATGGATGCGGCGTTGGTGGCAGCGACTGACGTGTCAGGCCAAGCCCGAACGGACGGACGAAAAGGGTGTGATAAGAGGGATCATCGCTCATCGTGTAAGGGAATGGCGTTTCTACTGTAGAGCTTTCATTTCAGTGGCAAATGCAAATGTATTTCGTCACAGTAAGGGCCTGGTCGGCCTGGGTCTGCAGTACCGGGACCGAGTCGGGACCGATGAATGTGCTAAATACGCCAGTATCATCGATAGAACGGAGAAACCAAGGGAGAAACGGTAGGCGTGCTCGGTGATGAACGATTGAGACCAAAGCTTTCACTCGCCTTGTTGCATCTACGAAAATTCCATTCTACCCCCCCAGGCCGCCCAGGCTCATGATAGCTCTCTTGCACTTCACTGGTCGCGTCGCAATAATGGCTGATTGGCGCATCGAGGACGCCGCATCGCGCGCAGCGCCCGACATGAGGCCGCTCATGCCCCTCGAGGAGACTGCGTATTTCCTCTCACCGGTGTCTGATGGGCCGCTGCAGACGCATGTACGGGTATTGGTATTAGTGGAGTGAGGGACGAAGGAACCCGACATCGTACGGGACAGGACAACCCAGCCGGAAGGCAGTGAAGTATACGGGGAAGCTGGGCGCTGCGTAGATGTGTGTGGGCGGTGGGTAACTCGCCGGATAAATGACCTGTCACGCACAGGAAAGGGGGACGGACTGATAATATGGTTTCAAAGTCCCGGATGCGAACTGATCGCCACGCCCATCGCCAGGTATAGATGAGGGGCTGCATTACACGCACAGGTTTTGAGAAAGGCAGGAGGATAAGGCGGAGTGGTCGATGTCGATGTCGAATCAGACTTGCCACCAGAAAAAAATGCCGGCCCAGGTGATCTGATTTGGTAGCCGCCAAGGTAATCGGAGTCTGCGTGGCCGAGCACATATCGCAAGTTTGCTTCATATACAGTATGGACGGGCTTGTTTCGAGCACTAAAGTACTAGCTAGTACTAAATTTAGTATTGATCCGAGTCAAGCTGACCGTTGCGTTACGGGCGAATGAATCACGTAAACAAGTCACAGAGGTCACGAGGCGGACCAAGCATCCAAGCCTGAAACCAAGACTTGTGCGTCTATCGTATTGATTAGAAGGGTGTTGATCCGTCATTACATACACGAGGCTGTGTACATGTTCACAGGTTCGGAACGCGTTCCCTGTCTCGACCTTACGCCTGTCTAGCTCTTTGCAATCAACACAATGTCATCCGATCTTCAGGCATCTTTCTCGTCTACTCCAAACTTTCGACCGATATTCAAAAAGGCCCTAGAAGAGTATGAGAAGAAGACCGGAAAAGACCTGACTGCCCACCCACTCGCCACTGAGATAAAAGCCTGCGATTCTCCCGAATCTATCCTCACCGTACTTCAAGGGAAGGCCAATGAACTGAATCAGTCCCGGAGCAGTGATGAGCGACTGACCAAGTGGCTTAACCCGACCGTGAATATCCTCAGTGCGCTCTCTGCGACCCTTGGTGAGGGTGTTGGTTCGGTAAGTCACAACAGCCAGCCTCGTTGCCTGTCCTTTCACACACGTTAATTCTCAGATATTCTCCCCTACAAAAATCATCTTTTCTGGAATCGGCATTCTCCTCGTAGTAAGTCTGGTTACTCTATTCTCTGCCTGGCTACGTGGACATCATCTTTGGCAGGCGGCAAAGAGCACTGCAGCGAACCGCGACGTGCTGGTCAAACTCTTCGATAGAATCGAAAGCTTCTTTGAACGCCTCAAGATATATACCAATGTCCCACCAAGTCCTGCGGTGACGGACGAACTCGCAAAGATTATGGCCGAAGTTCTGTCAATCCTTGCTATTGCGACAAGGGGAATTAAGGAGAGGCGAATAAGTGGGTGTATCTTCTGCAATGAGCTGCTCTTCGTTTACAATAAATTCCGACTAGAAATATTTTTTAAGAAGGTAGCGGGAATTAACGGTCTTGAGGATGCCTTACAGAAGTTTGGTGAATTGGAACAGCGAGAACTTCTAACGGGTATCGCACAAGTGACGAGTGATACCAATGTTCTCAAGGATGGTGTGTAACGCTTTCGCTGGCCACGCAATTCATTTTGAACATCTTCTGGTCAGATGCGAAGGAAACAAAAGCTGACGCGAAAGAAACAAACGCGATGGTTAAAGAAATGGCGGAAAAAATGGACGCTCGTGATTGTTCGTACCATCTTGACCTTGCTGCGATATTTTGTAGGAGCTCACAGATCATAGTGGAGGAGGTGCTACAGAAGCTCAAAGGGTGGCTATCTCCGCCTGACCCGTCGACGAATTACAACATCGGGTTACGTGACCTTCACGAGGCAACAGCTACCTGGTTTTTAGAAGCCTCTATCTTTCAGGAATGGCATTCCACTGGTTCCCTGTTATGGATCCACGGTAAACGTACGCTTGTGGAAACTTGTCGTCTTCTTCTCCCTGACGGCTCCCATTCATAGCTGGTTCGGGGAAGAGCGTCCTCTGGTTCGCCACTTCTCTAATCTTTCCGTACACGACAGCTTAACGTTCTTGACCAGCTCTGCGATCATCCAGCATATCTTATCACTGCGTCATGGCGGAAGAGCCTCTCTGGCATATTTCTACTTTGATTTTAGAGACGACAACAAGAAACATCGCCACAACCTCCTGCCTTCCCTGCTCATTCAGTTTGCTGCACAGTCGGTTCCTTGTTGCGACATACTGTCCCGTGTTTATTCAGCCCACGGAAAAGGCACGCAACAACCCAGCGATGATGTCTTGATCAATTGTCTCACGGATGTGCTCTCGGCTACGACCCAACACCCAATTTACATCATCTTGGACGCCCTTGATGAATGTCCAAATACCTCTGGCGTGCGATCTCCCCGAGACCGGGTTCTCAGCCTTATAAAAGGCCTTCTTGATCTCCACCTTTCGAATCTACACATCTGCGTCACGAGTCGGCCAGAGATAGACATCCGCATCTGTCTCGAACCTTTGACGTCTCGCCGTATCTCCCTTCACGACCAAACTGGACATCAGGAAGACATCACCAAATATATCAAATCTGAGGTCGATGTCATCGCCAATCAGAAACGATGGCGGGAGGATGACAAGGAACTGGTCATCAAAACGCTCTCTGAGAAAGCTGATGGCATGTAAGGTGTTCTTGTACTCTCCCTGACGCCTCCGCTCACATATCCATCGTACAGGTTCCGGTGGGTTTACTGTCAGCTGGAAATGCTGAGGCTTTGTCTCCGATCGAGGGTTCGGCAGTTTCTAAATGAGCTACCGGACAGCTTGGATGAGACCTACGAGAGGGTCCTGAAGGAGATCCACAAAACGAACCAAGTTCACGCCCAGCGCTTACTCCAATGCTTGACTGTGGCTATTCGACCCCTTCGTGTTGACGAGCTTGCAGCGCTCCTTACTTTCGACGTTGATGCAATTGAGGAAGAAGTGCCGATGTTGGACGTAGATTGGGGGTCAGAGGATCAAGAACAAGAGTTGCTCTCCGCATGTCCAAGCTTGATTACCATCGTTGGCAGACGAGGTTTGCGAGTGGTCCAATTTTCGCATTTTTCGGTCAAAGAATTCCTTACGTCGGATCGTCTTGCTGGCTCAAGTGAAGATATCTCGCGTTATCACGTTCTCCCCGAAGCTGCGCACAAAACCCTTGCCCAGGGATCCCTTGGCATTCTACTCCGTTTGGACAATCGCGTCGACACACGCAGCGCCTGGAGCGACGGCTGGGGTGATGCCTGGGGTGATGCCTGGGGTGGTGCCTGGGGCGATGGCTGGGGCGACGGCATCCGGACCGTTGGATATGCTGCTGTACACTGGGTCTCTCACGCGCAGGTCGGGAGCGTATCGTCGCATATGATGGGTAGAATGAAGACACTCTTTGACCTGGATAAGCCACACTTCGCAGCGTGGGTCCAGATATACGATATAGATCGGCCATCCGAATGGGGCTCGCTCCGGGAAACTGCTGCTAAACCCTTATACTATTCCGCCCTTTGCGGATTTGATGACCTGACTGAGCACCTCGCCAAGAAACACTCGCAGCACGTGAACGATTTTGGCGGCGAACACGGCTATCCGCTGGTCGCAGCATTGCATGGAGGACATTTCCGGGTCGCAGAACTCCTATTTCAGCTCGGCGCGAATGTTGACGTTCGAGGAACGGAGAAACAGACTCCGCTGCACAGTGTAATTGGATGGCCCCACCATTTGGCGGTCCACGCGGTGCGGTTTCTGCTTAAACATGGCGCGGATGTAAATGCCCGGTGGAAGGGCCTCACCACTCCACTACATCTGGCGGCAGGTTGGGGGAAATTCGAGGTAGGTCAGATGCTACTTCAGCCGTAGAGTGGATATTAATTCTTGGAACGCTGGTTTAAGACTCCATGGGACGTGGTGCCATTTCCAAGTAGCGAAGGCGATCGTTTCAATCTCATCGAACTATTACTGGAACAAGGCGCGGAAGTGAATTCCCGAGACGAGAAAGATTTAACCGCGTTACATTATGCACTACTCCTGTGGGATATCGATGTTGCAAGGGTACTCCTCGATAATGGCGCCAATGCCGATGCGAAAGACAACCAGGGCCGGACCCCATTGGTCCGAATGTTGAAGGACAAGAGCCCGTCAGATAAAGATCGTCGGGCCGTTGCACAGCTATTAGTAGAGCATGGCGCAGACGTGAATGCACAAGACGAAGACCACGAAACTCCATTACATTTCGTATCTTACTTTCTTGAACTCAACTTGGTGCGGATGCTCCTTGACAATGGCGCGAACATCCACGCGGAGGACAACTCGGGCCGGACTTCATTGCACCTAGCGTTGGAAGACAAGTATTACCATGACGAAGACCGTTTTTCTGTGGCACAGCTATTAATGGAGCGTGGTGCGGACGTGAATGCACAAGACAAGGATCACGAAACCCCATTACATCTCGCATCTTACTTTCCAGAACTCAAGTTGGTGTGGATGCTCCTTGACCATGGCGCGAATGCTAACGCGAAGGACAATCTGAGCCGGACGCCATTATTCCGAGCGTTAGAACTTGAAGCCCAGGATTACGCCGACGAACATCGTTTTGGCGTTGCATGTCTATTGGTCGAGCGTGGTGCAGACGTGAATGCACGAGACAAAGACCATGAAACTCCATTACACTTCGCAACTCGCTTCCTCGAACTCAACTTGGTGCGGATGCTCCTGGACCATGGTGCGAATGTCAATGCGGAGGACAATTTGGGCCAGACACCGTTGTTCCGAGCATTAGAAGCCCAGATGTACGTCAACAAACGTCGTTTTGGCGTTGCATGTCTATTGGTCGAGCGTGGTGCAGACGTAAATGCACGAGACGAAGACTATGAAACCCCATTACACTTCGCAACTCGCTTTCTCGAACTCAACTTGGTGCGGATGCTCCTGGACCATGGTGCGAATGTCAACGCGGAGGACAACTTGGGCCGGACACCGTTGTTCCGAGCTTTAGAAGCCCAGATTTACGCCGACGAATATCGTTTTGGGGTTGCGTGTCTATTGGTCGAGCGTGGTGCAGACGTAAATGCACGAGACAAAGACCACGAAACCCCATTACATTTGGCAACTCGCTTTCTCGAACTCAACTTGATGCGGATGCTCCTGGACCATGGCGCAAATGTCAACGCGGAGGACAACTTAGGCTGGACACCATTGTTCCGAGCGTTAGAAGCCCAGGATTACGCCAACGACCGCCGTTTTGGCGTTGCATGTCTATTGGCCGAGCGTGGTGCAGACGTAAATGCACGAGACGAAGACCATGAAACCCCATTACACTGGGCAACTCGCTTTCTCAAACTCGACTTGATGCGGATGCTCCTGAACCATGGTGCGAATGTCAACGCGGAGGACAACTTGGGCCGGACCCCATTGCTCCGGGTGTTAGAAGCTGGGAATTACGCTGACGAACATCATTTTGGCGTTACACGACTATTGGTAGAGCGTGGCGCGGACGTGAATGTACGAGACGAGCACCACAAAACCCCATTACATTATGCGTGTTACCCCCCGGAACTCAAGTTGGTGCGGATGCTCCTCGACCATGGGGCGAATGTCAATGCGGTGAACAAATGGGGCCGGACTCCATTGCACCGAATGTTGGCAGTCAAGGACCAATTTAACGCAGATCGTTCGGCAGTTGCGCAGCTATTAGCAGAGCGTGGTGCGGATGCGAATGTACGAGACGAGGACCACAAAACCCCATTGCACTATGCGTCTTACCCCCTGGAACCCAACTTATTGCAGACCCTCCTTGACCATGGCACAAATGTCGATGCGGAGGACAACTTGGGCCGGACCCCATTGCTCCGGGTGTTGGAAGCCGAGAACAGGGCCGAGGATTACGTTGAGGAACAACATTTTAGCGCTGCACAGCTATTGATAGAGCGTGGTGCGGACGTGAATGTACGAGACAAGGATCACGAAACCCCATTACATTACACATGTTACCCTCCGGAACTCAAGTTGGCGCGGATGCTCCTCGACCATGGCGCGAATATCAACGCGTTGGACAAATGGGGCCGGACCCCATTGCACCGAATGTTGGAAGCTAAGGACCTATCTGACGAAGATCGTTCGGCAGTTGCGCAGCTATTAGTAGGGCGCGGCGCAGACGTGAATGCACGAGACGAGGACCATGAAACCCCATTACACTTCGCAACTCACTTTCTCGAACTCGATTTAGTGCGGATTCTCCTGGACCATGGCGCGAATGTCAACTCGGAGGACAACTTGGGCCGGACCCCATTGCACATAGTGTTGGAAGACAGGGATTACTCTGATGAACAACATTTTGGCGTTGCACAGCTATTGGTAGAGCGTGGTGCGGACGTCAATGTACGAGACGAGGACCAAGAAACTCCATTACATTCTGCGTCTCACGTTCTCGAATTCAACTGGGTGCGGATGCTCCTCGACCACGGCGCGAATGTCAACGCGGAGGATAACTGGGGCCAGACTCCATTGCACCGAGTGTTAGAGGCCGAGGGCTACTTTGACAACGACGGTTCCGCTGTTGCACAGCTATTAATAGAGCGTGGTGCAGACGTGAACATGCCCAATGGCAACCACGACACTCCCTTACATATAGCGTCACGCCTTGTGTTGATCGAAGCGGCTTGGATTCTTCTCGAGAGCGGTGCTGATTTAAATGTGAAGAACAAAGAAGGCCAGCTCCCATTCCAACTTCTACGAGAGACTACAAGGGAAGAAATGCAATGGTTGCCATCGGTATACTCTATCAGACTGGCCGTGGGGCGGGCGCGGCGAGCAGAATGCGTAGTATTGATGGGTCTGCTCTACGGTTACTAGTATCAGGTGAGCACCAACGCATATGTTCTACCGGTGTCATGTGTAAATGTATGCTAACAACCTAATGTCACCTTCTAGTCAAAAGGCTTGCAGCAGTGAGTTATTTATCGTCTTATCGGACCATTCGACTCATGGCGTGTGTGACCTGTAGTTTGCGCCAGTATCCGGAGTTACAGGGTACTATTCTCAAGGGAAGCGTGAATCCAAATATCCCAGGGACGCGCATTGGGCACACATCCTTGCAGCTTGCCGTGTCTATTCATTTGCCATATCTGTTAGATGGACCGTAAGTTAACTTGGCAGCGTGTAGTCGAGACCAGATTGAACTGTTGACGGGTGTTATATGCGGCTTGTAACAAAAAACAAAGATGATATTTACGTTGTTAAATTGTCCGGCCTGAATGAACAGCCCGCCGGCGCACACGGCCGGGAGGTGGTGCGGGTGATGTGCCCATTGGCGTCTCGATGACGCCTCCTGGCGTATGGACGTCCAATTTCTTACGAGCGCGCCTGAATACACGTGGCTGGTAAACGGGTGCAGGAGGCTCGTAAATAGACGAGCGGGGTGAGCGTGGTCCGAAGAGACTGCGTGGCTGTGATGGAACCTCTGGTGCTGAAATCATGGATTCACTTGACGGCGGGGAGTATTCAAGACCAGGTTGCACTGTTGGCAGATCTTATACGTCGCTTGTGGCGACGAAAAAAATGACACTTACCTTGCCAAGTTGCCCAGGAGCCTGCAGCCTGCACACGGCTGAGAGGTTCAGCTCGTGGGTGGGCGTCCGATTTCTTACGAGTGCGTCTGAACCCACCACTTTGGTGGACGGTCTGCCGCGCGCCGGGGCGGGGGGATTCAGGAAGCTCGTCAAGCAACAGGGACTCATTGGACGAGCGGGGTGAGCGTGGTCTGAAGAGACCGTGTGGCTGTGGTGGAAACTCTGGTGCTAGAATCATGGGTTCACTTGGCGGCGGCGGGGTGTATTCACCGGGTTGCGCTGTTGGCAGATATTATATGTCGTTTGTGGCGAAGAAAATGACGATGCTTACCTTGCCAAGTTGCCCAGGAGCCTGCAGCCCGCACACGGCTGAGCTCAGCTGGTGGGCCGGCCTCCGATTTCTTACCAGCGCGCGGGAATACACGCCGCTGGTGAACGGGCCGCCTCGCGCTAGGGCGGAAGGGTATAGGAAGATCCTCACTAGACGATAGGGGTGAGCGTGGTCTGAAGAGCTGTGGTGGACCCTCTGGTGACTTGTACTCAAGACCAGCTTGCACTGTTGGCGGATGTTATGTGCCACTTGTGATGAAAAAAAAAGAAGACATTTGCCTTGCCAAGTTGCCCATGCCGGGCGGCCGGGCGGCCATGCCTCCGGTTTCTCACGAGTGCGCCTGAACCCACCCCTTTGGTGGACGGACCGCCACGCGCCAAGGCGGGGGGGTTCAGGAAGCTCATCAAGCGACAGGGCCTCATTAGACGAGCGGGGTGAGCGTGGTCCGAAGAGACCGCGTGGCCGTGGTGGAACCTCTGGTGCTAGAATCATGGGTTCACTTGGCGGCGGGGTGTATTCACCGGGTTGGACTGTGGGCAGATTTTATACGTTGCTTGTGGCGAAGAAAATGGTGACACTTACCTTGCCAAGTTGCCCAGGAGCCTGTAGCCTGCGCACGATCGGGAGGTGACCCAGGCGGTGGCCACATTGATGTCTCGATGACGGGCCCTGGCGGGCGGGTCTCCGGTTTCTTACCAGTGCGTGTGAACCCATCTCTTTGGTGAACGGACCGCCACGAACCAGGGTGAGAGGGTTCGGGAGCGGGTGCAGGAGGCTCCTGAGGTGACAGAACCCCTTCATCAAGGGAGGAAGAAGTATCGCAGGCGTCCATTCTTTTAACGGTCTCCTTGGATATCCCATCTTTCGCATCTATCCAGAAGACGTTCAGAACGAAGTGAGTGGCCGGACGAAAGAGTTACACACCGCTCTTGGTTTCCCTTAATACCTGTGCTATCACCGTGAGGAGCTCCCCCTGCTCCAACTTTCTAAACCTCTGTAAGGCGTCCTCGATATCGTTTATTCCCGCCAGCTTCTTTAAAATCGTTTCTGATCAAATTCGAGCGAGATCGAACCAATCGCACGAGATAAACTCACTAGTTCGTCTTTCCTTCACCCCCTTCGTCGCGATGGCAAGGATCGACAGAACTTCGGCCATGATCTTCACGAGTACATCCATCACCGCTCGAGTCGGTGGGACTTCGGTATAGGTCTCGAGGTGTCGAAAGAGGCTTTCGATTCTGTCGAAAAGTTCGACAAGCAAATCGTGGCTTGTCACAGCGCTTTTTGCCGCCTACTAGAGTTGAAGCTCTTGCGCGACCTATGCAGAGAAATTGGGCAAGCAAAACTCACTACCAGGAGAATACTGATTCCAGACAATATGATTCTGGTAGGGAGGAATGCCTGAAAGTTAACGTGAGGGAAAATAGGTAACGAGCCTGGCTTCTGCGACTTACCAAGCCAGCGCCCTCGCCAAGGGTGACAGAGAGCGCATTGAGGATATTCACTGTCGGTTTGAGCCACTTGGTGAGTCGGTCATCGCTGCTCCGAAATCGACTCAGTTCATTAGCCTTCCCTTCCAGTACGGCGAGGATAGATTCGGAAGAATCGCAGCCATTTATCTCAGCGGCGAGTGGGTGGGCAGCCAGGTCTGTGCCGGTCTTCTTCTTATAGTCTTTCAGGGCCTTTTCGAATATTGGTTGAAAGTTTGTAGTGGATGAGGAGGACACCTGGAGACTGGAGGACATTACAAGGGACATTGTGAGGCAGTGAGGCGGAAACAAAGTTCCGGCACAACTTTCCCACGCTCCTACTGTAGCTTAGCTAAGCCTTTGCTCGCATGATCGTCTTGTGATTGATCCGCACTATCTTCATTTCTGCATTCTTGGCGCACACATACATCGCTGTAAATACTGAAAAAAATCCGCTAATAAGATCATAAGGACCCATGCCAATTACAATGAGACAAGAGGAAACAGGCAGTCAGAGCTAAAACTGATACCCCACGCATCGTTCCATGTACGTGGCACAGATGAGTGCAAACCATGGCGCGTGGCTGCCCATTAGTTATATACCTAGCCGTCTAGAACAGCGAACGAAGGAGACTAGGAACGCGGAGGCGGGGAGATAAATCACAACGCGTGTCAAATGTTTCAATTATATTTTCGATCATAGCACAGGTTCTTGCTTGAGTTTGCAATTGTTTGCAGAAGATTACATCGGTTCTTAGTACTGCAGGAGGTCAGTCGGTCGCCGTGAAATGAAATAGCGCGATGGCAGGGGGTGAGGAGAGTGTAGGGTACACGCATGAGGGGGAGATGGTACCAGTGGAGGGCGGTGAAATGGCGGGCAGGCAAGGAGATGCTGGCCATGAGCGGACTGAGAGGGTAGGGGGGAAGAAGGCCAGGGGGCGAGACGGCGGGGGAAGCGGGGGGTGGGAGATAGTGTGAGGTGCAGGGAGAGAGGAATGGGAGCGATTCAGGAGAAGGAAGTGAGAGGGGAGGGCGGGGAGACGGCGGGTAAGGTGAGATGACGAGAGAAAGGCAACAGCCCCCCTCGTGTGACAGCGAGGAAGGAGTGGGGAGCGTGGGTACCACGCATGCAGTACGAGGAGGCAGGGCAAGGGCAAGGGAAGCAATGGCACGGGCCAAGGAGATGGCGAGGCAAAGAAAGGGTGCGCACGCCATGCAGACGGCGGGATGGGAGAGAAGGTGATGATGGCAAGTAGGCGGTGTGATGGAGAGGAAGAGGAAGAGGGAAGTGACGAACTCTCTCATATGTGATGGCGAGGAAAGCGTGAGCCGGGAGACGTGGGAGGCGCGCAAAGGGTGAGGAGATGGCACCAGGGTAGGGGAGGCTGCAATGATCGGTGAGAGCCCTAGCACGCAAAGGTGAGGAGGGGTAGGCATATCGCATACGGCGAGGAGTTGGTGTCAGGGATAGGGAGGTGGTACTGCACTGGTGGATGCGATCGGAGCACAAGTACGGGGGGAGGGTGCAGAGGGCAGAGACGGGGGGGAGAAGGCAGCAAGGAGGGGAGACAGTAGCGCGGGCAGGGAGACAGAGGCACGGTGAGTCTCCCTTGATGGTGAGAGTTTAGGGATGACTCAGGACTCGGACAAGGGGGATAGCGGCAGGCTGTTGGGCAGATGGTCGAGGAGCAGATGGGGAACGGCGGGAGGGTTAGGTGGCGAAAAGCGTAGAGAAGCTGGTGACAGCGGGGGGGACTGCCGAGCCACCGTCACTGCCCCACACTCGCTGAATGAGGGAGACCAGAGGGACGGTCATATCAGGGAGGGTCAAATAGGCTCGTGGCTCATCCGCCTGGGCAAATGGGGGAAGATGGGGAAAGGGTAGAGGAAGCGGCAACTTGAAGGAGGACCACGCATCATATACGGGGACGAAGAAAGGTATAATGGAGGCCCGGGGGTGATGGCAGCAGGAGGCGAGGGTAGTGTTGCCGCGAGTTAGAGTCCACACCGGTGTGAACTCTAACTCGGACCGAACTTTTGCAACTCGGATCGACTCGAACCCGAGAGTTCACACCGGTGCAACTCGGGAGTTGTCTCCAAAAACCAAGCCAAAAACGCGCTGCAGATATTTCCTTCGTCGTATTCTTGATCCATCTCCATCCCCACTACCAAAACAACAACCTCATGTAGTCTGTACCAAAATAGTAAGGGCATATTTTGTATTAATAGAGACTCGGAGCCCTGCAAACGAAAACTATGGCGTGTTTCGTGAAATTTCTCTCATTTTCGGCTGTTTCCATCGGGATGTCATCACATGACTCACCTGCGTTGTCGCTGTCCCCGCTCTCCATCGCTCTTCCTCCTCCGTCGCTCTGAATCTTGCCGCATACACACACAGTTGCTCAGTTTCCACCCTCACCATATGCCACTCATTCTGTACCCTCTTACCTTACTGGCTCGCTTCGCATATGTGTAAATCCCCTTTGTATTTAAAACCCACTCTCGTTCCCTAATAGACGGCACTCAGTTGCCACTGTTTCCCTCTGTTCGTCTCTGAAATCAGGCCCAAAGAACATTGCTTCATTTCTCATCGTATCGTGCTTTCGGGCTCATTGTTCGGGTTTCTCAGGTTCATCGGGTTCACTCTGCTTGAGCAAAGAGGCGTGGGAACCTTCAGAATTGAAGGCTTCTCATTGGCTCCTGTTTGTTGCTGAACGTTGAACTCCCGAGTTGCACCGGTGTGAACTCCCGAGTTAGAGTTAACGTCGAGTTGCCAACTCGACTTGGACCGCATCGACTCGCGGCAACACTAGGCGAGGGAGGACGAAGAATCGAGGTCCATGGCTTTGGCTCATGTGCCATGGCAACGAATTGGCCCTGAAATTCCTTGCTTTACGCGTTAACTTACTTTCAACTGCACTGTACAGTACAGTACCCGTGCAGAAAATTCTTCAACTTGGCTCCCGGACGTGGATGTCGTGGCAGCGATGCAGACTCTCAAGCAACTTAAATTCAAATCACGTTGTCAAGCGGTGCGTGTCGTCTCTTCCGCCGCATAGCTGACCCTGTCGGACCGACATCGGTCCTTCTCCGTCATTCCTCCTCGTCACCGTCCTGTCGCAAAACAGACAGATGTCAAAACCAAACGTGGTGTACCACACAGTAACTGAATCGTGGACAACAACAAAGGGTTCGAGTCTTCCGCTACTGGTGACATCAGACATACTACTGGACATGTCGCCATCGCATACTGACTGTAGTGGCGGCCCTCGTCTTATTGGGGCCAAGGGAACGTAGAGTAGGAGCACGACACTGAACCGCTCCACATGGGGCGTTGGCGGCAATGACTGACGTGCGAGCCCGAACGGACTGACGAAAAAGGTGTGATAAGAGGGAGAATTACTCATCATGTAAGGGACGGCATTTGAGCTTTCATTTCAGTGGCAAATCCAAATGCATTTCATTACAGTAAGGGCAGATAGGCGAGCGACCACAAATTTGTCAAGGGCCTGGTTGGCCCAGGTCTGTAGTAGGAAGGAACACAGACTTGGATGACTTTGGGCCCTGGGACTGATGAATGTGCTAAATATGCCCGCATCGTCGATAGAAACGGAGAAATGGTAAGAAAGGGTTGGCGTCATCACGAGACCAAAGCTTTCACTCGCCTTGGTGCACCTATGAAAATGCCATTCTGCCCCTCCGGGCCGTCCAGGCCTATCTCTTGCGCTTCACTGATCGGCGGACCACGTGTCGCAATGGCATCGAGGGCGCCGCATCGCGCGCAGCGCCCGACGTGCCTCTCGAGGAGACTGCGTCTTTCCTCTCACCGGTGTCCGATGTCTACCACTGGCACTACTAGGCTACGGACAACGCGTACGTAGGTGTCTTCTGGTTGCTTTGGCTCTCGAGGCCGTCAGGCAGACCAAACCGCCAAGTCGGATCCAGGTATCAAAGTCTCCCTAAGGCACATCTCATTAGACGTCCAGTTGCGATCCCCACACTAGAGCCGCAGTTTCAGCGTGCGGCACGAGAAACACATTCATGGTCCGACCGAGAATTCCGGACGAAGTAATACAACATCATTGTATATCAATCACTATTTACCGTTCAGATTGCCCTGCCACTGCACCTGGCAACTGCGCCTTCATACCGGAGATCGATTGGGATTCTAGGAAGCGCCCTTCGGCGCGAGGGTACCGCCTTGATTGTCAAACGTGATCGTATCGATGGACGCGTTGACCTGTCGAGTGTAGGTATTACCCTCGGTATCGACATAGTTGAACGTGTTGCTGCACCCTCCACTCCCGAAATCGCTATCATTTTCTTCCGTCGCTTCCGCGACTTGGTGTTCGATAATGGTGGTACCCATGATGAACGGCGCAGGGAGGAGCACGCGGTCGTACGCGTGGTCAATTTGCGCCGTGGTGACTAGAAAAAGGGGTCAACAAGCAAAGGAGACACAAGGAGAGATAATACCGGTTGAGGACCATGTCGGATAATCCATGATGATGACGAGAGGATATGTGAAGGTATCCTGCAGCGCTATCTCGCCGTTGTGTGTCGAGAGGGTTTCACCAGAGGCGATCTGGAAAACTTGCTAAAAAGTCTGAAATGAGTTCGAATCGTCACAGTTGGTCTTTTCACACAAACAAACCTCCGGATTACCATCGACTTGTATAGGAATTTTCTGCACGTTCCCATATTCCAGATTCTGTGTGAATACCACTTTGGTTTGCTCCCCGCTCCCAGCTATGATCTCCGCCTCGATGTGTATAATACGCGATGCGTTAACAATGATATTTATATCGCTGTCATTATATCCCGTGACAGTCGACAAAGCATAGTCGTCCGCCTGATATAGCGTGATATTCCCCGCAGTGGGTAAAGTCGATGAGTCGAGGTTGACTTGTAGCAAGCCGGAAAGAAACCAGTTTTGGTTGATTTGGTGATCTGGCTCGGCAGAGGCGACATCAAGCGTGATGTTGTGCGGCTGGCCATTGGTGAGAATAGGTATGAAGGGTGTGAGGTCAAGATGGTAGGTGGGCATATCTAAGGCACCGTATGAGGCGATTGGCCTGGGGGATTCCTAAGGCTGGCTGAGGCACGATGGCACAACGGTAAGACATACCTCCATGCGGCTAATGATGCTCCTGTGGATAAAAAGGCATAGGGAAATGCAACGCCAGCAACTTGGCCATCCACCAGGACACGGACCTCCCGGAACGGTCCATTACCTGCTGTCCCAGGGGAAAAATAGCTAAGGAACTGGTTGGGGATGTTCCAATACTAGCACGACGGTGCAACAATCAGAGCCGCGAGGCTTCCGACAGACGGCAAACACACCCAGAACGTGTCGTCGTTGCTTGAAGAGGCTTGCAACTCGACGAATGCCGTTACAGCATTTCGAGGGAGTGTGACTTGGATCTAAAGAAAATAGAATTTGGCATGTGTTCGGGGGGGATACGGAGGTTCTGATGACTCACCGAAAAGCCGGGAGGGACGGATGCTTCGTTGCCTGCATTATTAGCGAGAGTCGTCAGCGGAATAATCAAGTCCGCGCGCGGTGCGGGCGGGAATAGCGACGAGCCCGAGAAAATCGTCGCTTCGAGTGTCACTGCATAATATTTCTGAGTACTCCTGGCGGAATCGTAAGTGTATATAAGATTCACCGGCGTATTCGCCGTCCAATCCGGCCTCAAAATTGATGACGTTATCGAGCTGCAAAATGAATGTGCCGGGTTCGGAGAAAAGGGGGATGAAGCGCGTCACGTCTTTGACGTACGTCCAGACGATACCGCCGCTTCCCAAGTCGGTTGGAACAGGTGTCGAAGATCGCCATACTATTCGACCCGTCTTGTTTGAAAACGTCGAACAACATAACAGTAGGAAATCGACAAACTTTCAACATTCTGGAAAGTAAAAAATGCGAGCCGGGGGAGTTGTGTTCCGTTGCTTGTGACGGTTAAGGTTAGGGTGACACCACCCCACACGTTGGGAGTACTGCAACCGGTCGGTGGTCTGAAAGTGAGGCATCAACGGGGACGACAGGGAGGTACAATAACGGTTCACAGACGTGTACTGGACGATCTCGGGACTGGAATTCACAAGCATCAGCATATAGACGGTAAAGGTACCAAGTGAGAATTGCATACTCTCCAACGGAGGATCCAAATGTGCGCCTGAGAGCCAATCGAGGTGAGTGCGCACGCGCTGAGATGAGCGAGATAACGAGACTGACTGAAGAATAGGAATAGTGCACTGGAGTGATTCCGAGTCGAGAACGAAGGGCGGAGGCTGTGCGACTTGAAAGTTGACTAGAGCATCACAGAAAGCGTAGTTCGTACACAAGAGCAACAAGAGGAGAGAAAGCAAAGATTGCAGAAATGGGATCGACTGGGACATGGTGAACTTTGCTTGGTGGTGGCACAGCAGGACGAAATCCAGGGCTAACAGCGCGGACTAGCACCATACCGGCGCACAGCGGCTATAAATACGTGGAAAAAATTTGGTAGATCCACGGAAAAGAAGGAACGAGAAACGACGTTGCAAGATTCCGGGAGTCTCCATCCGTGCAGCGCCGTATGCGGTCAAATGAGATGCGTTGTTACACTGACGCGCTTCACTGGCATTGGACGATACACATAATCCCGTACTATGCCTGATCGAGGCCTGATCACTCATTCGGGCGGACGCGACCACTGAGTCGATTTTCTCACTCGCCTCTGGCTCAATCCCCACCAAATTAAATACACAGTGTCTAGTACTACTCTTTACAGCCGTTTTCATATCGATAGACCATTTTTCGACAAAGCTACTAGCGGGCTGAGTGAGGCGGAGGTCAAGGATAACCAGTTATCTGAGATCCGATCGAAAAATATAAGGCTTATCACTTTTAGTTTATTTTATTTTGTCACATTTCTCGCCTGATCTTTTTCTATTTTATTTCACGGTAAGCCTCGGCAAATGTGCCGACGGGAGATCCCGGAACTCAGCCCACTAGTACTGTAGTAAGACTCACTTTCAATCGCTTTAGTGTTTCAATCGGTTTAACTTGTCTTGGTTTCAGATTAGACCTACATGTACTACGCTAAAAGTGACTGATATTCCCTACACATCCTGTTTCTCTCACAAGCACTTGGATGCGTCAGCTTAGGTCGTTCCTCACATCCACTCATCTCGTGGCTCATATCCGCTTCCTCAGCGCACATCTCCCTGAATAGCCACTAAGTGCACTGATAAAACCATAAGGAGCTATACGAATTGTGGACTAAAATGAGAAAAGAGGAATCACAGGGTCCAGAGAATGAATTGATAACACGACGCCTTGGAGGGAGATGTACGCTACACGGATGAGTGCGAGCGATGGCGGAGCGTTATTTGTATTCCCGCCCGTCCAGGACAGCGAGATGGAAATGGGCAAGTGGAGAGAAAACACGACGAACGTCAAAGATTTCAGAGCTGAGCGCGAGAAACAATAGACTAGGGAAGAGCAAGAGCCAGAAGGATGAGGAGGACGCAGAGGCCATGATGGAGTTGTGGTTAAAGTCTCGCTTCCGTGATACTTCCCAGAGGCAAGAGAAAGGGGCAGGAGAGGATGGTAGGATGATAGGATGGTGACGGCGACAGCTGAGACTGCAAGGAGGTGGCGGGCGGCGCGTGTAGTGGTCAATGGTCATGTAGGACAGGGTGGTGGTGACGAAGGGTAATAGATGGCGGGATGCTGGCGGGTCGAGATGAATATGGTGAGGAGATAGCAATGCGGGTAAGGAGACGTGGGCGGAGCGACTAGACGATGGGCAGAGGGCTGGCAGAGTTCGGGCCGAAGGCATGCAGGATGAGGAGACACGGGGAAAGAGAAGACAAAGACGAAAGCTGCCCCTTAGGTGCTAAGCTAACGGAACGGAGGTAGAGGAAGAAGGCGCCAAGGAGGTGAGAAGGGCGGCAGGAGGACGCCGAGGGATGGTAGGAAGAAGGAAAAGGCGTGAGGAGGGGGAAAAAAAAAGCGTAAGGGATACAGCAGGGGTCGGGGCGAGGAGATGGATGGACCGTGAGAATGGGACGATTGTAAAAGCCGTGAGAGGGGAGTCGGCGAGACGGCGGGCAGGGTGAGGAGATGCCAGCAAGGAGGGGGAGTGTAGCGCTGAGGCAGGAGGAAGAGGGGGAGAAAGAAGGCGCTAGGGGGGGCAGGAGGGCGCCGAGGGCAGGAGGAGGGGTGGGAGGGAGGGCGATCAAGGAGGAGGCAAAGAGAAGGGATGGCAGGATGACGGCGGTACGCAGTGAGGAGATGGAGACGGCAAGAAGAGAGGCAATGGTCGCCTCTCGCGAAACGGCTAGGAGGGTGTGGGAAGCGTAGGCACTACGCATGCAGTACAAGGAGGCGGCGCAAGGGCAAGGGAGGAGGCGGCGCAGGAAAGGGAGACGGCGAAGCAAAGAAAGGGTGAGCACGCCAGGCGTCGGCAGACAGAGGGACGGGAAAGGTGGTGACGATATCCCATTCATGTAATGGCGAGGAGAGCGTGGGAGGCACGGGAGGTGAGGTGAGGGCCACGCGAAGGCGAAGAGGGAAGAGACATAGCTGGTACGGTGAGGAGCCAATGCCAGGGATAGGGAGGTGGAGGTAGTGGCGAGGGAGAGGCAGGACGGCGGGGACGGCGAGGAGAAGGTGGCAAGGAGGGGAGGCAGTAGCGCAGGAAGGGTGACGCAGGACGCGGAGCCGCGCGGCGAGAGTATCCCCACGTGGGAAACTTGAAATTGGACAGTCTTCAACTTGACTCTGTCAGAATGAACGTTGCAGCGATTCCTGAGCAACTCTGATGTCGTGAAGTTGTGTTGTCCATCTACGTCGTCATGGTCTCCATCTGCATGAACTGACAAGCCGACACTGCGAAGACGACGGGGAAGCCCCGCGCTGCGTAAACGTGTGTAGGTGGGTAATGAGCAGATCGCCATTTAAAACGCGTTACCCAACAGGAGGGAGCAGGCGAGTGTCCCGGCGAGTTTTCGCTATGCTCTTCGCCGGATGGCAGCCTGAGTGCTACATTGGAGAGGGCCTTGCCCTCTCTCTTGTCCTATAATAGGTCGGAAACCTATTCATGACGAGGACCAGTGGATGTTTGGCAACCCTTTCTTTACATTTCTACACACAGCGGCCACTGAATGATTGTAACGGACGGGGATCTCGAACTACCGATAACTGCGTTTGAATCGGTCGTGGCTGTAGCGGTGCGACTGCCGCGCTACGCCAAGTCAAGTGTAAAGTGATGTGAACTGTAAGGGAGCACACTCAACTTAGCGCGGAGACAAGTCACGCGCTATACGTACAGTCACTGCGGAGTGGACGATCAACTTATGTCCTTTTGTACAAGGACGCAGATGTCAGTGATCACGCAGTGGCACGCTGAGTGGAGAACCAAGAGGACAAGTTAGATTGGACTGATGTAAGGAGGTACAATGAAATGCGCACCTGAGTGGAGAACCAAGAGGACAAGTTGGTTCCACTCAGGACGCTACAGGGAAGCTTATATACACTACTGCGGCTGAGTGCGAACTGAGTCTGAACACTGTTACTAAGTGTATAGTAAGACTCCATGACTCAGGAGCTGACGCGTCGTATCTATTAATAGCGCTATCTATTGTGCTGACTGATGCACTTGTCATAGCGCTTACGAGCGGCTCCACTTTGCTGAGTAAAACCTAATACAGCGAGTAAGCGTAAACTACTAAGCGTGTTCTAGATCCTTCCAGAACCTTCCATAGCCTTCCATCCTTATCTACCAATCAGAACTGACATACGTATAAGGGACCTAAGTCCCACGATCATGTGCACATGGGTGGCAAACCCTTGTGACTAATTCGAAGTCTCTGTACTTCGGCCCTTTATATCTCCCTTATATAAATCCGTATAAATACAGAAAAATAAGGAAAATAATACGCGTCCATGACATCACCCCCCTCCTTAAGGGTCGACGTCCGCGTTGGCCTCTGTGTACATATGAGAAGGCTGCCAAGGCAAGGACGCGTAAATGAGAGCTGCTATTTTTCTAGGTGCGCCCGGGTTAGAGGAGTGGAACTCCTGTACTTTATCCGGGGCATGCGCTAGATTTTTAGCAGGTTCCCACGTATCCTCACCTTCACCGTAACCTTTCCAGCGAACGAGGTATCTAAGAGTACGACCAAAGAGTTTGCTGTCCCTTATATGGTCGACTTCGTACTCTTCTTCCCCTTCAACTGTGACGGGTTCAGGTGGAGGTGGCAAAAGCCCGTTAACTTCGTTTCCTTTGTAGGGGGAGAGGCGGTCTACATGAAATACATCATGGATCCGTAATGCAGGGGGGAGTGCAAGCTTGTAGTCGACGTCACTTAGGACTTTAGTGACTTCAAATGGGCCCAGCTGTTTGGGTCCCAGTTTTGACGACTGCTGGTGTATCTTTATCTGCTTGGCTTGCAACCAAACTTTATCCCCAACGTTGAAGACGTATGGCTTGTGTCTTTGCTCAACGTCCGTCTGCATTCGCCGTTTACTTAGGCGTAGAGCTGCCTCTGCATCCTTTCTTGAGGAAACTAAGTGCTGAAGACGCTTATCGAGCGTTGGAATACCGGTTGGCCTACCAGCGGGAATTGTAAAGTCAGGCGTATAGCCATATAGTAGCTCAAAGGGTGTGTGACCCGTGGCTGAGTTGAGTCTACTGTTGACTACGAATTCCGCTGTAGGGAGCAGGTCTGCCCAGTCATCCTGCCTTTTGCTAATGAACAAGCGCAAGTAGACTTCTACTTCTTGGTTTTTGCGCTCCACCTGTCCATTAGCCTGAGGGTGATAGGCTGTGGTTAGACCTGCGTCTATTCCGAGTCGCTTGTAAAGTGCCCGCATGCTCCTTGCAGCAAACTGGGGTCCCCTATCGCTGATAACTTTGCGAGGGATCCCGTGCAAGGGGAAGACTTGCTCAAAGTAGATGGATGCTACCCCATCAGCCGTAATCTGAGAGGTCACAGGAAATAGATGGATCTGTTTTGTGTAGTGATCCACTATGTTAAGGATCATATCCTTTCCTCGTGACATGGGCAGTGGACCGATCAGATCGATTCCGACTAACTGCCATGGACCCTCAGGTACTTCTTGCGGCTGGATGATAGCCTTGGGGTGCAGATCTTTGCGATAGCGTTGGCATCGATCGCATCCTTCTACATATGAGCTTATGAAGCCTGCCATGCGTGGCCACCAGTAGTAGCGACTGACTAGCTCGATGGTTCCGTTTTTACCCGGGTGTCCTGTAGTAGTGCTATCGTGGCATGACTTTACCACGTCTCTGCGTAGGGCACGGTCGTTGGGTACATAGAGCTTTCCTCTATGGTAGACGAAACCGTCTTCTTCTTCCCACAGCGCAACTCCGTCTGTAAGAGCTTTAGGAGCGGTCTTTTGTAAGTTTTTAAGACCCTCTATAACTTCAGCTTCTTTAATAGACGCGAGTTTGATGCGGCTGCCTAGGGAGTCTACTTCCGGGCGGAAGTGTGCTTTGGCGGCATTGAGGAAGTGCTTAGGTTGTAAAACCTGAACCTGGCGGTTATCTTCATTGTCCCTGACGTGGTCTTTTGAGAAACGACTAAGTGCATCGGCTTGCATAGAATCTCCTTTCTTGTAAGTGATTTTGAAGGCAAAGCGACTTAAATATAGCGCCCAGCGTGCTTGCCGGCGATTTAAGTCTTTCATGCTTGCCCACCATTCCATATTTTTATGGTCGGTGATCGCTTCAAAGGAGATGCCTTCGAGGAAATGTCTCCAGTCCTCTAAGGCGCGGATTAAGCCGAGCATTTCTCTGTCGTAAATCTCGTAGTTGCGCTCTTCTTTGCTCATTGACTCTGAGCGATACGCAACTGGATGCCAAAGACCGTCTGGGTACTTTTGAGTAAGTATCCCGCCAGTAGCAAATCCTGAAGCATCAGTCTCGACTCGCGTCGGGAGGTTTGGGTCGTACACCTTTAGGATAGGTTCTTGTACGAAACGCTCCTTTAGCTTATCAAAGGCTTCCTGCTGTTCAGAATGCCAATGCCATGGAGTATCCTTCTTCGTGAGGTCATGTAGGGGTCGGGCGATAGCCGCGAAGTCCTTTATGAACCTACGATAGAAGTTGGCGAACCCAACGAAAGCTCTAACCTCTTTGAGCGTTGTGGGTGTAGGCCACTCCCTTACTGCAGAGACCTTGCCAGGGTCCATCTGCACTTCTCCGGGACGGATAATCATCCCTAAATACTCCATTTCACGTTTCTCGAAATCGCATTTCTCTGGTTTGAGATATAAGTCGTAGTCTTGGAGACGTCTGAGCACCTCGCGAACTATGCGACGGTGGTGTTCTAGGTCTCGGCTGTAGATGAGGATATCATCCATGTAGACTGCGACTTCTCCTTGTGCGATGAGATCGGCGAATACGGCGTTCATGAGGGCTTGGAAGGTAGCTGGGCTGTTTGTCATGCCAAAGTACATTACTTTTGGCTCATACAACCCGCGGTTGGTGACAATAGCACCCTTCCATTCGTCTCCGGCTCGGATTCGAATATTGTGATAGCCCCATCTAACGTCGAACTTTGTGAAGTATTCGGCTCCCTTCAACCGGTTGATAATGTCAGCAGCGAGCGGAAGTGGATAGCGGTTTTTAATGGTTATTTTATTAAGCCGCCTATAATCCTGTACTAGACGTAACTTTCCGTCTTTCTTCTTTATAAAGAATACTGGTGAGGCCATCGGTGACTTTGATGGGACCAGGTATCCTTTAGAGATGTGCTCTTCCAGGAACTTGTCTAGTTCCGTTTGCTCGTTTGGTGACATGGGGTACGATTTGACCTTCCAGTGCTTGACTGCATCTGGTTCTAGATCTATAGCGTGATCCCATGGTTGATGCTCGGGGAGCCTCTGGGATTCCTCCTCAGAGAATACTTTTGCGAAGTCTCTATAGTGTTTTGGCACCATTTCTTCGAATGTTTTCTTAGGTTTGGCGGCTGTGGCTTTCTCTGCGATCTGCTGAGAGTATGTGAAGCCTGCCAGGCAGAAAACTTCGTCTTGGGCCGTATCTAACACTTTTTCCGCAAGGAGACGGCGACGTTCCATACGGTTCGCCATTATGCGCGTCACCTCTATCTCAAGCTCCGGTTGCGCTATTTCAGCGGTGGAGTTGAGACGCATTGTGCCTTCCTGCCAATCTATGTTGGGGTTCCGTAGTCTGAGCCAAGGTAGTCCCAGTATGACGTTCTCTGGGCCTAGTGAAGTGACTAAGAAGTCATGACTATCTTCACTGGGGCCGACTTGCAGAGTAAGTCTGACTTTATGGGTGATACTACCGGCTTCGTTGAGTGTCCCGTCTATATTGTATAGGGTGATGGGATGCTCAAGAGGAACCTGCAACATCTTGTGGCGGTCAGCGTACTTCTTATCCAGGAACAACGAAGTTGCTCCGGAGTCTATCATGGCTGCTACTTTTACAGTACGATGACGTCCTTTTAAATACACAGAAATATGAAAGTGTGATTTTTTATTTTTTGTTTCGGGAATAATAGTTGAAGACAGTGCTGCATCAGAAATCATCACGTGCGGCGCTGCTTCGAAAGAAAGTGGAGCAACAGGAACACTACTGGTATTGTTCATCTCCGAGGCAGATGTAGATGTGGTTTCAGAAAGTCCAGAAAGAGAAACATCACTACTATCTAACTTACAGGTAGAGGAAGAAATTGTATGAATTACAGGAGATGAGTCCGAAACGAGGCGAGAAGAACGTAAACATATTTTACAACTACATGAAGCCGAGTCATCTACTGTAGAGGGGCCGGTCGCAGCTATACGCGACCCCTTGACTAAAAAGCCGCCCGAATAGCGTCCAGCTGTTCTTGTTGGCTTTTCATCAACTCCAATAACTTAGCTACGTCTACCTGTGGCGTCTTTGCTGGAGTTGTACTTGTGGAAGCGGCAGTTGCCGCGGTATTCGAGGATGATGAAGGTGGGCCAGGGGATTCCGTGGTTGCTGCAGCTTTCGCTTTAGCTGGTTTCCCCATTTTCTTCACTTGACAGACGGTGCTCCGGTGTCCAACCCTTTGACAGTGGTTGCACACGTCTCTCTCGTGATTTCCATCCTTCTTGACGTGTTCGGTTGATCCACAGCCGTAACACTTGCCTTTCATCCATTTCTGGTACTCCATGACTGTTTTGAAGATTTCCCCTTTCTTCTGGGTGCCTTGCTGACGCGTTGCGTCCACTTGCATGGCGTTAGGGTCCGGGGTGTGTACATTGTGAGATGTAGAGGGTTTCCCGCTCTTTTCGCTTTTGCGCTGACGTATGCGCAGGTCTATGGTTTGTACAGCTTTCTTCAATTCGTCGTAGGTTTTCTGGGGGAGGTTGGACCACGACAAGACGTCCTTGATGTCCTCGTTGAGTCCATCGTAAAATCTTGTGTGTAGGTCTGCCTCAGACCACCCAGTCTGCCCTGAGTACTGTTCGAATACCGACGTATAGTCGGCGACTGGCTTCTTTCCTTGTCTGACTTTCTTTAGCTCTTCACGAGCTGTCTCTGTGACGTCCAGAGGGCTGAACCTGCGGTTGAACTGTTCGGTGAACCCGTCAAAGGTTCCCCCAAACGGAGTTCCTCCTTTATTGGCCTGCTCCAGGAATGGGAGGGCCCAGGTTTTCGCGTCTCCTTCCATCAAATTGAGAGCTGCCGCGATCCAGCGGTGCTCATCGATATACCATTTGCTATCGGCAGCATGCCAGGTATTCATGGCGTCTCCAGATGATCCTGCCCAATTGCGGAAGGCGGCTAGGAAGTGACGGGCGTCTGTAGAGTCGCCTTTCCCATCCCAGGCTTTGGGACGGGCCACTACTTCCTTTTGCTTTCCGGACGAGGGGCGACTCGCTCCTATGGTTACTTGTGTGGTTAGGTCAGCGACCTGTTGCGCAAGTTGACCCATGGCGAGGCCCAATTGGTTGATGAGTGCTAGGCAGTCATCGATGGTAGGTGGTGGAACAGGAACTGGAGGGACTGTGGGGGGTAATGTGGAACTGCCGGGGTTGCTAGCCATTTCGTCTAGCTTTTTCTGTCTCTCTTTTCTCTCAGCCTCTTCTTGTGCCTTTCGAAAATTGTCTAAAAGAACAAGTTGTTCGTCTGGCGAGATCTCGTCCCAATCTTGGATACGAGATATGAACTCCTTCTCTGCTTTAGTTGGGGGAGGAAGGGCGAACTTCGAGCGAGCTCCTTGTGGATACTGAGCTTGAGCTAGATGAGCCGCTTGCTTCCCCTTGCGAGGAGCCACGTTCGGATGGAGGAGGAGAGGGGAGGTGAGGGACTAGATTGGCTGCGAAGCTAATTAACTGTGGGGTCGTGTACCCGGTGTCTTCGACTATGCCGTAGAGGCCGTAGAGCTCGAGGAGGGGTCTGCTGTATGCCGGATCGAAGTAGATTGCCTGAACGTATTGTTCAGCGAGGTTTCGTGGTGCTTCTTCCAATTGGAAGTGAGGGATCCGGATGACAACGTTGTTTTCGTCGAGGATGTCTTCGCCTGACTGGGCGAGTGTCTCTTGGGAGGAGGAGTGTGCGGAGTGAAAGGATTCCGCGGAAACGGTGGAGGATGGTAAAGCAAAGATAGGTGAAGGGACCCGGTCTTCTTCAGACTGGTGGTCCCGGAGTACGTGAAGCGATGCCGAAGCAGAGGCTTGAATTTCGGGGGTGGGGGTTGGTGATATAGAAGCTTGTCTCCTCCTGAAGACACTACGAAGACGGGCACGAAGGTTCGCAAATGCGCGAGGCAGTTTGGAAATGTGATAGGTGGAACTTAGGACGACGTGTTACGACGAGCGCGAAACGCTAACTCGAAGGTGAATGGAATGCCCTATCAAGCAAGACCAATACACAGTGATTGTTTCACACTGCGCGAGGCTGCGGCGATAAAGGGACACTCAGGAGTGGGGTAGGGATATGTGTAGAGCCACAAGGCTGTCTGCCTCAGTCTTCTCGACCTGTTGGCTGCCTCTCACACCGAAGTGCTCTCAAACTTTTCTGGTTGGTACGCGTACAGCTGTCGCAGGCTAGGCCTGGCTGGCTCAACGTCTAACTGCAGCTTATCTGGCGTGGTGACCAGTTCTGCAGCCAGTACCCAGATGTCGAACTGTGACCAGATACGACAAATAAAGGCAAGCACAATCTATGCCGATTTTACGGACACTAGAGTTGTACCACGAATGCACAGATTCTGCTTACGGACTTCCCCAGGCAAAGAGTGAGGTGGGTAACACAAGGGACTGATGGTCGTCAACCACCTAGAGGAACAGTAATAAAAGCTGGTGAGCACAGGGCTCAGGAGTGTAGAAGGAACTTGTCCTAATGTAGCGGTGCGACTGCCGCGCTACGCCAAGTCAAGTGTAAAGTGATGTGAACTGTAAGGGAGCACACTCAACTTAGCGCGGAGACAAGTCACGCGCTATACGTACAGTCACTGCGGAGTGGACGATCAACTTATGTCCTTTTGTACAAGGACACAGATGTCAGTGATCACGCAGTGGCACGCTGAGTGGAGAACCAAGAGGACAAGTTAGATTGGACTGATGTAAGGAGGTACAATGAAATGCGCACCTGAGTGGAGAACCAAGAGGACAAGTTGGTTCCACTCAGGACGCTACAGGGAAGCTTATATACACTACTGCGGCTGAGTGCGAACTGAGTCTGAACACTGTTACTAAGTGTATAGTAAGACTCCATGACTCAGGAGCTGACGCGTCGTATCTATTAATAGCGCTATCTATTGTGCTGACTGATGCACTTGTCATAGCGCTTACGAGCGGCTCCACTTTGCTGAGTAAAACCTAATACAGCGAGTAAGCGTAAACTACTAAGCGTGTTCTAGATCCTTCCAGAACCTTCCATAGCCTTCCATCCTTATCTACCAATCAGAACTGACATACGTATAAGGGACCTAAGTCCCACGATCATGTGCACATGGGTGGCAAACCCTTGTGACTAATTCGAAGTCTCTGTACTTCGGCCCTTTATATCTCCCTTATATAAATCCGTATAAATACAGAAAAATAAGGAAAATAATACGCGTCCATGACAGTGGCGAGTTTGTCTCAGTTACGACTATTCCGCAAAGTGTCACGTCCCATAAAAGGAAGGTGCCAAGAAAGTCACGTTCTTGGATTCCAAAACGAGACTGTCACTTTCGATTAGTGTTTAAACTCAGATGGAAGGACTTTCATTTAGTCAGCATAGTAAACATTTGTTTTTCAGTTACAGCCGTTTTCATATCGATAGACCGTTTTTCGGAAAAGCTACTAGCGGGCTGAGTGAGGGGATAACCAGTTATCTGAGATCCGATCGAAAAAATAAGGCTTATCTTTTTTATTTTCTTTATTTTTGTCACATTCCTCGCCTGGTCTTTTTTTATTTTATTTCACGGTGAGTCTCGGCAAATATGCCGACGGGAGATCCCGGTACTCAGCCCGCTAGTAGCTTTTCTGAAAAACGGTCTATCGATATGAAAACGGCTGTAACTTATGTTTTAAAAAACAAATATATTTTATTAGCTAACTACTGTACATGGATTTTTCTAAGTCGATGTATGGGTGTGGGGATACGGAGGGTGCCCGCCGTCCGCACGCAGCCCTGCCCAGGTTCGCCTCGTCCCGTTTATAACACCCTCCCTTCTGCATACACCCGAGGGCATGCCGTCACCTCCTTTTCGTACCCTCACTCCGATGCGCCCACCCTTCCATTCGCGCGCAGCCCCTCCACCCGGGTTATGTACCTGCACACCCATTGCATGCACGCGGGGGAGGTGCGACCCCTCCATTCGCCATCCGCGCTCGGGTTGCACCGCCCCCCCGTGTGGTGTACCCCTCTTCGCGTGCGGCCTTCCCCCTTGTGCGCATCTCCCCCAGGCGCAGCGCGTAAACCGGGGGGCTGAGTATGCCGTACTTGCTGCACCTCGAGAATGTGCGGCTGGGATGCGGAAAGCTGGGGGCTGAGTCGCATCTGTGGTGGGTGCATTGGCCCTCCTGCGTCGCCGGGAATGCGTGAGAGCGGCGGGGCTCGTAAACAGGGGGGTTGGGGTAGCGTACCCCGCATGGAGGGGGCTGAGGCTAGGCGCACCGACCCTCCTCCGGGAGTGCGTGGGTGTGGCGGGGCGCATGAACCCGGGGCCGATGGCTTAGCCCACGCGGAGGGGACTGGTGGTGGGCGCGGAGCTTCCTGCACGCCTGGCATGCAAGGGGAGGGCGGGGTGGGGTGCATGGGGCTGGGCTGGCATCGCCCATGCTGAGGGGACTGGGGTGGGCACGCCCTCCCTCCTGTTGTGTGCACGGGCATGGGCAGGCAGGGCGTGTGGCATCACCCGTGCTGAAGGGACCGGGGTACGCGCCGTCCCCTCCTCTTGCACGCGCAGGCAGGGGCGAGGTGAGGCACGTGGGCTGGGGGGCAGGCGTTGCCCATGCTGAGGGGACTGGAGCGGGCACGCCATCCCCTCCTCTTGCTCGCGCGGGCAGGGGCGAGGCAAGGCACGTGGGCTGGGGGGCAGGTGTCGCCCGCACTGAGGGGACCGGAGCGGGCACGCTGTCCCCTCCTGTTGTGCGCACAGGTAGGGGCAGGGCGGGGCGCGTTGGCTGGGCTAGCGTCTCCCAGGCGGAGGGAGCTAGGGGGGCGGGGGTGTACTGTCCTTCCTGCACATCTGTCTGCGCGAAAGGGGGAAGAGGGCGAGTGGGGGTTGCAGATATGGTGGGGCGGGCTTACCTTTGGTCCCCTGTCTGTGTAGAGGAGGGCGGTGTGCGGAGGAAGGGGGAAAGGAAAGGGGAGAGGAAGAGGCGGCGTAGATGTGCCTAAGGTTAGTCGCACGAATTCCAACTTAGGCACACACCCGCCCGTTCCTCTCCTGCCCCATTCCTCTCCCTTCCTCCGCACACCGCCCTCTTCTACACAGACAGGGGACCAAAGGTAAGCCCGCCCCACCATATCTGCAACCCCCACTCACCCTCTTCCCCCTTTCGCGCAGACAGATGCGCAGGAAGGACAGTACACCCCTGCCCCCCTAGCTCCCTCCGCCTGGGAGACGCTAGCCCAGCCAACATGCCCCGCCCTGCCCCTACCTGCGCGCACAATAGGAGGGGACGGCGTGCCCGCTCCGGTCCCCTCAGTGCGGGCGACGCCTGCCCCCCAGCCCACGTGCCTTGCCTCACCCCTGCCCGCGTGAGCAAGAGGAGGGGACGGCGTGCCCGCTCCGGTCCCCTCAGCGTGGGCAACGCCTGCCCCCCAGCTCACGCGCCTCGCCTCGCCCCTGCCCGCGCACGCAAGAGAAAGGGACGGCGCGCACCCCGGTCCCGTCAGCACAGGCGATGCCAGCCCAGCCCATGCATCCCGCCCCGCCCCTACCCACGCACGCAACAGGAGGGACAGCGTGCCCACTCCGGTCCCCTCAGTGCGGGCGACGCCTGCCCCCCAGCCCACGTGCCTCGCCTCGCCCCTGCCCGCGCGTGCAAGAGGAGGGGACGGCGCGTACCCCGGTCCCTTCAGCACGGGCAACGCCACGCGCCCTGCCTGCCCATGCCCATGCACACAACAGGAGGGAGGGCGCGCCCACCCTGGTCCCCTCAGCATGGGCGATGCCAGCCCAGCCCCATGCACCCCACCCCGCCCTCCCCTTGCATGCCAGGCATGCAGGAAGCTCCGCGCCCACCACCAGTCCCCTCCGCGTGGGCTAAGCCATCGGCCCCGGGTTCATGCGCCCCGCCACGCCCGCGCACTCCCGGAGGAGGGTCGGTGCGCCTAGCCTCAGCCCCCTCCATGCGGGGTACGCTACCCCAACCCCCTGTTTACAAGCCCCACCGCTCCCGCGCATTCCCGGCGACGCAGGAGGGCCAATGCGCCCACCACAGACGCGACTCAGCCCCCAGCTTTCCGCATCCCAGCCGCACATTCTTGAGGTGCAGCAAGTATGGCGTACTCAGCCCCCCGGTTTATGCGCTGCGCCTGGGGGAGATGCGCACAAGGGGGAAGGCCGCATGCGAAGAGGGGTACACCGCACGGGGGGGGCGGTGCAACCCAAGCGCGGATGGCGAACGGAGGGGTCGCACCTCCCCCGCGTGCATGCAATGGGTGTGCAGGTACATAACCCGGGTGGAGGGGCTGCGCGCGAATGGAAGGGTGGGCGCATCGGAGTGAGGGTACAAAAAGGAGGTGACGGCGTGCCCTCGGGTGTATGCAGAAGGGAGGGTGTTATAAACGGGACGAGGCGAACCCGGGCGGGGCTGCGCGCGGACGGCGGGCACCCTCCATATCCCCGCACCCGTACATCGACTTAGAAAAATCCATGTACAGTAGTTAGCTAATAAAATATATTTGTTTTTTAAAACATAAGTTAACTGAAAAACAAATGTTTACTATGCTGACTAAATGAAAGTCCTTCCATCTGAGTTTAAACACTAATCGAAAGTGACAGTCTCGTTTTGGAATCCAAGAACGTGACTTTCTTGGCACCTTCCTTTTATGGGACGTGACACTTTGCGGAATAGTCGTAACTGTTTGTCTCATTGTGGACATGTCATACGTGCGTGCGTCTATCTTGGCGTCTATCGTCGTCGATTTGGGACATCACAGCACCGTGGCACAGGCTGGAAAACGTGTTCCTCGTTTCATCTCACACCACTCATAGTCCCATACCCTCGTCTATCGCATCGCAATCAGCACAATGTCGTTCAGTCTCCAGGCTTCCGCCTCATCCACTCCAAACTTTCAGCCAATATTCGAAAAGGCTCTGCAAGAGTATAACAAGAAGACCGGCAAAGACCTCACTTCCCACCCACTCGCTGCCGAGATAAAATGCTGCGATTCTCCCGAAGCTATCCTCACCATACTCGAAGGGAAAGCTAACGAACTGAACGAATCTCGGAGCAGCGATGAGCGACTGATTAAATGGCTTAATCCAACCGTGAATATCCTCAACGCGCTCTCTGCCACCCTTGGCGAGGGCGCTGGCTCGGTAAGCAGGCCACCTCGTTACCTGTCTTCTTCCTAACGTCAACCTTTTAGATATTCCCTCCTACCAAAATCATCTTTTCGGGAATCGGTATCCTCCTTGTAGTGAGTTTTACTCAATCCTCTGCGTGGGTTATGATCACACCGTCTCTGGCAGGCGGCAAAGAACACTGCGACGAGCCTCGGGGTACTTATCGAACTCTTCGACAGAATCCAAGGCTTTTTTGGACGCCTCAAGACCTATACCGAAGTCCCACCGACACTCGCTGTGAAGGACATACTCGCGAAGATTATGGCCGAAGTTCTGTCAATCCTTGCAATCGCAACAAGACAGATGAAGGAAAGACGATCGAGTGGGTCCAACTTCTGCGATAAGCTGCACCTCGCTTAAGTTCGAGCAGAAACATTTATCAAGAAACTGGCTGGGATGAATGGTATCGAGGATGCCTTGCAGAGATTCGATAAATTGGAACAAGGGGAGCTCCTCACGGTGGTCGCACAAGTGTCAAGGGATACCGGCGGTCTCAAGGACGGTATGTAACTCTTTCATCTGGCAACACAATCCGACTTGAACACCTTCTGGTTAGACGCGAAGCAAATAAGGGGGGTGGTTGAGATGATTGTACAGAGAATGGATGCTCGCGATTGTTCGTCCCCCTTTGACATCCTCGCGATCGCTCGCAGAAACTCACACACAGTCATAGGGGAGGAGGTCCTACGGAAGCTCAAGGGATGGCTATCTCCACCTGACCCGTCGATGAATTACAACATCGGGTTATCTGACCTCCACAAGGAAACGTTGACCTGGTTTTTAAAAGGCCATATCTTTCAGGAATGGTATTTAACCGGTTCGCTGTTATGGATCCATGGTAAACGTACGTTCCTGGAAACATGACGTCTACTTGTCCCTGACGGGTCCCATTCATAGCTGGTTCGGGGAAGAGCATCCTCTGGTTCGCCATTTCTCTAGTCTCTCCTTACACAGCAACTTAATGTTCTTGTCCAGCTCTGCGATTATCCAGCGTATCTTATCACTGCGCCATGGCGGAAGAGCCTCTGTGGCGTACTTCTACTTTGATTTTAGAGATGACAATAAGAAGCATCGCCGCAATCTCCTGCATTCCTTGCTCGTCCAGTTTGCTGCCGGCTCGATCCCTTGTTGCGACATAATTTCCCGTGTTTATTCGGCATGTGGGAAAGGCACGGAACAACCTAGCGATGAGGTCATGATCGATTGTCTAACGAATATGCTCTTAGCTGTCACCCAGCACCCAGTTTACATCATTGTGGACGCCCTTGATGAATGTCCCAATACCTCCGGCGTGCGATCTCCCCGAGAACGGGTTCTCGGACTTATAAATGACCTTGTCAATCTCCGCCTCCCTAATCTGCACATCTGCATCACTAGTAGGCCGGAGATAGACATCCGAAACCGTCTTGAGCCCTTGACGCCTCGCCTCGTCTCCCTTCACGACCAAATTGGACACAAGGACGATATCGCTAAATATATCAACTCTGAAGTCGATTTTATTGCCAATGTCAGAGGATGGCGTGAGGACGACGAGGAACTGGTCATCGAGATACTCTCTAAGAAAGCTGATGGCATGTAAGGTGCTTCTGTACTCTCCCCGACGCTTCCTCTCATTATCCATCATACAGGTTCCGATGGGTGTTCTGTCAACTGGAGATGCTGAGGCTTTGCCTCCGATCGAGGGTTCGGCACTTTGTAAACGAACTACCTGACAGCTTGGACGAGACCTACGAGCGCGTCCTGAAAGAAATTCATAAAACAAACCAAGCTCATGCCCAGCGCTTAATCCAATGCCTTGTTGTGGCTGTTCGACCCCTTCGTGTTGACGAGCTTACGAATATTCTTACCTTCGACCCTGATGCGATTGAGGGAGGAATTCCGACGGTAGATGCAGATTGGGGGTCGGAAGATCAAGAACAAGAGTTGCTCTCCGCGTGTCCGAGTCTGATTACCATCGTCGATAGCAGCGACGGTTCGCGAGTGGTCCAATTTTCTCATTTTTCGGTCAAGGAATTCCTCATATCCGATCGTCTTGCTGCCTCAAAAGAAGATATCTCGCGTTATCACGTTCTCCCCGATGCTGCGCACACAACCCTTGCCCGAGCATCCCTCGGAGTTTTACTCCATTCGGATTGTGGCCACCGCATCGACATAAGGAACAATCGTTATCTATCTGAGTATGCTGCCGAAGCCTGGACTTTCCACGCGCACGCCGGGAACCTATCGCCGCGCGTTATGCATCTGATGAAGACATTCTTCGACTCTGACCAGCATTTTGCAGCATGGGTCCAGATGTGTGATCTGTTCCGGTTCCCGTTCCGGTTGCCGCACCACGCCCCGAACGCCCCGAATCCCTTATACTATTCCGCGTTTTTTGGAATTTACGACCTCGTTGAGCACCTCCTCAAGAAACACTCACAGCACGTAGACGCTATTCAGTTTGATGGCATACACAGCCATCACGTATATCCGCTGGTCGCAGCACTATCCGGAGGACACACCCGGATCGCAAAACTCCTACTTCAGCACGGCGCGAACGTTGACATCGGAAAAGAGGGAGGACAGACTGCGTTGCACATGGCAATTGAATGGCCCAACAATTTGGCAGTCGGCGCGGTGCAGTTTCTTCTTGAACATGGTGCGGATGTTAATCTCCGGAACCTTTTCGGCGAGACTCCATTGCACCTGGTGGCGAACCCCAGAGCTCCAAGGAGCGAAGACAGTCGTGCCGATCTCGCTCAACTGTTGCTGAGGCACGGCGCGGAAGTGAATTCAAGAGGCCACGATGACTTAACGCCGTTACATTATGCATCGCGCATGCTAGATCTCGAGATGGCACGGGTGCTCCTCGACAATGGCGCAGATATCAACGCGGTGACCACTGACGGCGAACACTCGTTCCACCGGGTGTTTTATTCCAGGTATTCCTCCAAGACTCGCGTTGGAATTGCACGGCTATTAGTGGAGCGTGGCGCAGACGTGAACATACTAGACAACGGCTACGACGATACACTTACTCCGTTACATGTGGCATCCTGCAACCTGGACCTCGAGTTGATGCGGTTTCTTCTTGACCATGGCACAAATGTCAACGCGAAGGACAACTTTGGTCAGACCGCATTATACGAAGTAATAAACACTATTGGGGATAAAGATACATTCAAACAACCCAAAGTTCGTCTCGGCGCTGCACAGCTTTTAGTAGAACGCGGTGCAGACGTAAATACACGAGACAAGCACCAGAATACCCCATTACATTTGGCGTGTTCCCACCCGGAGCCCCAGTTGGTGCGGATGCTGCTCGACCGTGGGGCAGATGTTCACGCGATATGCGCCTGGGGATGCACCCCGATCGACAAACTGATCGAACTCCGGACCAAGGATTGCCACTGTCACTCCCAAGATATTCTCGATGTTGCACAGCTGTTAATCGAGCGCGGCGCGGACACACGAAGATGTCGTCACGCCTTGTTACACTTGGCATCTTACTCTCTGAAGCTCAAGTTGGTGCGGGTGCTCCTTGACCATGGTGCGAATGTCGATGCGAGGGATAATCGAGGCGCGACCCCATTACACGTAGTGTTGTTGGGAGGTGAGGAATTCAAGGACAAAGATGGTTTCGGCGTTGCACAACTATTAATGGAGCGTGGTGCGGACGTGAACAAGCCAGACTATGACCACAAGACCCCCTTACACATAGCATCGCGCCTTGTGTTGCTCGAAGTCGCTTGGTTACTTATCAGGCATGGCGCGGATCTAAATGTGGAGAACACAGAGCGCGAGACCCCGCTCCAGGTCGCACGGAAGAGTATAAGGGAAGAAATGAAAAAATGGCCATCAAACAACTCTATCGGACGATCACGGCGAGCAAAATGCGTAGCACTGATGGGTCTTCTCTACGGATACTAGTGTCAAGTCAGTACCAGTGTAAATTCTTTGTCATGTGCAAACCCTTATCATGATGATCACGATAAAACACTGGCACGACTCCACCGTTACTTTTCTGCACAGGGAGATTTTAGCAATTAGTGGGTTTTTGTCTTCTCGGACCGCTCGACTTATGACTGCATGTGGTTTGTGCCGAATTAAATTCGTATATCTCTGAGGGCCGCTTTCTGGCTCTCCGGGGATGGGTCCGTGCAACGCCGGGGGGAAACCGGGATCCGGCGCGGAGGCACGGAGGGAGAAAAATATGATGTATCATTCTATTAGCCGGCAAGTATCCCACAAGGTAAGTTAGTGGGAAATGTGGATAGCGAACATTCAGGTAGACATGCAAGCCGTGTAGAAACTGGGTGGAAGCACGATGTGCTTCTCTATCAAAAATGAAGAGTTTTGTGTCCAAGGCGACCAACATCAGGAAAAACCTCCCGCGCTAGCGAGAGGTAAGACCGTGTAAATTAGTGGTAATGGAAGTAACAGAGATAATGCATCAATAGTCGACAATAAGTTGTGCCAGGAGTGTAAATGCCATCGAATAAATTCATACTAACTATTTACGGTTAACTGCCCCAGTCCAAAATGGGCCCTGAAGCCACCACATAAGAAATACAGTGCTCAAGCTCGCGTCGAGGATTGCAAGACGGTTATATAACTGATCATGAGAGGTAGTTACAGATATATGTGCTTGCCTGCAGAGAAGAGGGAGAGGGTCCGTGCCTCGCGGCCTCGTACTCTATCCCACCTGCATTACTTCCGCCATCCCTGCCGGACCTGATGCTGGAGCCCTTGCTTGCGCTTGCGGGCTGGCTCAGACCCCGCCACCACCCCCCTTGTTCGTGCAAATGGGGTTTTCGGGAAGCTCAATGCGGAACTTCAAGTTGGGCTTGCGCCAGCTGGTCTGAGGATTAAACTCAGAGTTGATGAGGGCAAAGTAGAGACGTGGCTCGCCGCCGTCCTTGCGCGGCTCTTCCTCGAAGTAGGTGATCTGGACTGGAGCTCCGGGTAAGCGCGCAACAAGAACTCTGCGTTCTCGTGCTCCTCCTTGTCGAACTTGGAGTACCACTGCATGGAGACGACAAACTTGAACTTGCGGCGGGCCACGTGTTCGAGTTCGCGCTCGAGTTTGTCCGTGTTGCCACCGAAGCATCTGGACCACCTCGGGGTTTTCGATGCGATACAGTAGCTTGATCACCTTCCTGTAGTTCATCATGCCCGAAACGTGCAGTACAGCGTCTGGAAACGCAACAAAGCCCAGATGCGTGTGCGCAGGGTAAACTCTGGTGCAGGCGCTCTTGAAAACGGCACAGTAAAACAGTAAGTCGTGGGGTTTCGATGAGCTCTTCTCGTCACTTGGGAGCGGCCCTCAGTGCGCCATCATACATCTCCGATTCCTGAGCGAGAATCTTGGTGTCTCTGACGAAGTTCTCCCACTCAAGACCATGTAGTTGCTTGGGATACTCGAGGAGGGTGACACGTGTATTGATGTCGGACTCCTTGATGATTTCCCGCAAGGAAAAGAGGATCTTGGGGACAGACCACGCAATCAATAGACGCCGAAAATAGTCAATATATGCGTACCTTTTCGTTGTAGTTGGGCATCGTGTCAACCGGAAGCGCCTCGGGAAGCGCTGTTGTAAGCGACTGAGCGAAGAATGAAATCCAGCGCTCCGCTTCTGCCCTTGAAGCCCTTGTCGGTCTGAGTGATGAAGAAGGGGGGAGCACGGAAACTGCGCCGGCCATCTGGTGTCAACCTGGTGATAAAGGAGCTTCTGCACGTGGTCAATGGACAGCAAGTACCCACGATACATTGTGATAATGATCGCGTTCCAGATCTGTGAGACAAGGACCTGAGGACGAACAGTCAGACCGATGAGCACGTGTGCGTGATAAAACATGGACGCACCTTGGGCTTGTACCGAACCGACGTTGCCAGGATCTTGGAGTATATACGTTTCGGCGAGCGGTAAAGACATCCGAGTCCCTCCAAGGCGTCCAAATCGACAACCCGAGCACAAAGGAGCGACCCTGTTCTGGGCGGGGAAGGCAAAGTTCGAATCACGCATCGGGTGTACGTGATTGACGGAGTGACCGCTCCCAATTGTTGTCGCTGCTATGGTTAGGGGCATATTATAGGTGGAGTGTCCATGTCCTTGTCATGGATAAGACCATCAGGCATCAGGCCTTATGTAATGCGGTTGTAAAGGAAACTCTTCTAAGTCGTGTTTCCCATTCGTTTCCCGTTTATTGTTGAGTGTGGGAAGAAACATTTCCCACACCATCATTGCCCGTTTCCAACAGTTTTCTCCAACGCTATGTTTCCCTCCCTCACTGGCACATGTTTCCCTCCCTCCCACCTTTGGCTACGTGACCCCTCTCTCTCATCTTCATCTGCTACGCAGCCATTACATCCACCTAGACTATGGCATGTATCATGATCCCCATACTCTGCATGTTACTGATTGCCTGTGTCGTTTCCAGTTGACGTTGACCTTGCCTTGGTCCCAAACTGCCTGAAGAAAAAAGACACATGTGAGTACATCTAATCCTATCCCACTGGCCTGCCAGCCCAACCACACCTGTCCCAGGTACTCTGCCAGAGATGATGGCATCACCACCAACACGGGCTGTACAATGTCACTCCCTGCTGTGATGACTGTAAGCATGCTGTATCTCGAATCCCTTTTTTGTACTAATTTTGAGCCACTTTCCCCTTACAGGCTGGTGTGTGCTGTGTTATGTATGTTCACAATACATTGTGTGGCTACCTCCGTCCCGCAACAGAAAAAAATTGAGTGTTAGTCTATGTAGCTTCCAATTTCCAAACCTCTGACATTGATGTGCAGGTCTGCCATGTGTCCCGACTGACTGCGGCTGCCACCATTACCATAACATAAGTGGGCGATGTTTTTGACGTTGGCTGTTGTAACCACAGAGCCTTGTACTTAGTCATAGGTGTTAGCACATAATTGTTAGCACATAATTTTTGTTGTAGCTTAGCAAAATATTATCACAAATTGTTCGTGGATCAAATCGTGGATCGTCGTGTGAACAATTAGCCATAATTTATGGGTAATATTATGCATGATAATATAGCTAGATTATCGGTAATTTATCACTATTTTATCGATATTTTATCGGGGGGTTAAGCAAATATAATATAATGCGTGATAATCTAAATTATCGATAATTTATCACTATTCTAGCATAATAATGCTAGAATATCAAAGTAGGTTTTTCCTGATGAAGGCGAGGCCGCGACAGTGCCGGTGGGACCCTCCCGGAGCGAGTTGATGAACTACAGTAAGGACCTCATATGCCTCATCATTGATCCATTGGCGTTTATTGGACGGGTGCGGCGGGCGAAAGAAAGAAAAGAATTACGGTTCTTTGAAGAAATGACGGGCGAACAGGTCCCTGTCCGCTCGCTCTAAGCCTCCGTTCATTAACTTGACTCCTTGTTCCGTTTTATCAGACCTACATGTACTTACATTAGTGTACACTATCCAGTTTTTCTCGACAGGCATGGCGTGCGTCAGCTTAGGTCACTCCTTGCATCCTCACCCCTGCTCGTCTCGTGGTCGGTCCATGCTACCCAGCCTATCCCGCAAATTCCTCGCTCAGCACACCTACAATTCCGCGAATAATACTGCCCACCAATAGGATTATTAACAAGAAATAAGGGACCATCCAAATTTTCGACTAGTGAGGCAAAAACAATGAGACCCAAAAGTATGTGTGCGAGCGATCAGTCGAGCGTCATTTGCATGCCCTACGTCCCGGGACCGTGAAAGAAAGGAAACGGGAATGAGGGAGGCGGAGGAGAGAGACCACGACGCACGTCGGGTGTATGCGCTAACCTTGGCAACGAATTGTTCGCCGCGCTCGTCGTTGGACGGGAGCCCTACGTCGGGCACGTCGGTTTGACAGAAGGTGAGGAGGACAATAAAGGAACGGGTGAGGGAGGGGAGAGCAAGCGGTCTTTACAACAGACATGAGAAAAAACCCACATCTACTAAGGGCGTATCATGACGTGGTCCCCAGTCTATTTCGGGTGCAGCGCAAGCTATTGCTTTAGAGAGCGCAGTGAGCACAGAAGAGCAAATTGGTTACTACTGTAGGAGGCCGGTCAGTCGCTATGGCACCTCGAGGAATGGGTTGTCCTGATGTCAAATGAGCGCGAGCAATAGACCGAGGGCAGACTAAGGGCCAGAATGAGGACTAGGTAGCCATGATGAAGTTGACGTTAAAATCCTCCACTACAGACGCAAGCCAAGGGTGAAAATAGGGTGGTGATGGCGACGGCCGCGACAGCAAGGTGGGTGACGAGCAGTGCGTGTAGCGAGCATGCAGGACGGGGAAAGGGTACCGGAACAGGGGTGATGGTGACGAAGGGAGGTAGAAGGCAGGATGAGGGGATGAGTAGATAGAAGGTGAATAGGGTGAGGAAACAAGAGTGCAGGTAAGGAGACGGTAGGAATAGCAATCAGAGCGTTGGCAGAAGGTTGACAGTGTTCGGCAGAAGTCAGGCAGGGTGAGGAGGAAGGTGCCGAGAGGGCGAGAGGGGCGGCAAGAAGACGCCGAGGGCTGTGAGACTGCGGGAAGGAAAAGGAAAAAATGTGAGGGTAGGGGACGGGAGACAGCAGTGCTGGGGCAGAGGGAGACAATTCGGAAAAGGGGAGCGATTGTGAAGACAGTGAGAGTGGAGGGTAGTGAAACGACGGACGGGGCGAGGAGATGCCAGCAAGAAGAAGGACGAAGCCGACAGTTGCGCTCATATGCGATGGCAAGGAGTGAGGGAGAGGCACTGAGAGGACTGGCGGGTGGGATGAAGAGGAAAAGGGGGCGAGAGGGTAGCGAGAAGACAGGAAGGAGGGGAGATGGCGAGAGAGGTAACGGTCGAACCTCACACGACAGCGAGGGGTGGGCAACGTGGGCATCACGCAAGTAGTACGAGAACGCGGCACCAGGAAGGGCGGGAGGTACGGGCGAGAGAGACGGTGGGGAAGGAAATGGCGAGCAGGGGAGACAGGGGGGTGAGAGAGAAGATGGTGACGAGGGAAAGCAGATAGTGGGAGCTGGAAGTGACGATCTCCCTCGCACGTGGCGAGGAGGTGCGGGATGCGCGCCCGCAGGGTGAGGAGATTGTGCCAGGTATAGGCGACTACGGTGATTGCCTGGCACATGAAGCTGCATGAAGGCGAGGTGGGTGCAGGCAAAGCAGGGAGGTAACGGGGAGATGGTGCCGGGGGAGACGTAGGAATGGTGGGGAGGAGGCACCAATGAGGTGAGGTGAGGTGGGGGAGGCCGCGGCGAGGAGGTTGGTAGGGCGACAGGGCGAGCGGAGGGCGAGAAGACGGTAGCACAGGTAGGGGACAGCGGCAGGGCGAACGAAACGACGGCGAGTGAGAGGGGCCGAGCGGCCACGGTAGTCAACACGATAGAGATAGCGACAGGCTGTCAGGCGGATAGAGCGAGGAGCGGACAGGGAATGGCAGGATATTTGCAAAGCATGCGGGGAAGCGGGCGATGGCAAGGAGAACTGCGCCTTGCATGCACGATATGAAGGAGATAGGAGTGGCGATGACGGTGGGGAAGGTCAGATAGGGACGTGGCTCACTCGCTCAGACGAAGGAGGGAAGGTGGTGCGAGGGTGAGGAAAGGTCGGATCATGCCTCGCATGCGTGGAAGAAGTAAGGTAATAGGGGCTGGGGTGTATGAGAGCAGGATGAGAGGGCGAGGGCGAGGCCTTACATGCTTGACACGAGGCAGGGAGGTTCAGAGGACGCGAGGACGTCGGTAGGGTCCAGGAGTGAGTTGGTCGGACTTGGTCCAGGGTCTCTTTGGCTGCCATGGCAACGAACCGGCCCTGAAATGCCCGGAGCGTCGAGCGTATACGCTCTAGATTTGGATACACTTTGTTCAATTACATTATACTGTACCCCGTGCAGAGCATTCTTCAACTTAACTCTCGGACGTGGACGTCGTGGCAACGATTCAGCAACTCGGATTTACTCAAATTCAAATCCAGTCGAGAGCGAACGGACCGATACCTCGTTCTTTCTCCATCTTTCCTCCTCATCCCCGTTCTGTCGCAATACAGACAGATGTCAAAACCAAGCGCGCTGTGCTGTACCACACAGCAATCGTGGACAACATCAATGGGTTCAAGTTCGAGTCTGCTGTCCCTGGTGTTGGAGAAGCGTCGTGGCAAAAATGCTGAACGTGTCGCCGTCGCATATGACTGTACTGGCTGCCCTTGTCTTGTTGGGGCGGACCAGAAATGCGCCGAGGTAACGTAGAATAGGTGCGGGACACGGAACCGCTCGACATGGACGCGGCGTTGGCGGCGGTGAGTGCCAAGCCCGGACAGACGAGCGCTGCGGTGGGCGGGTCGCCCTTTAGGTGACCCGTCACACACCAGAGTGGAAGTGAAGATACATATATAGCGAGAGTTTCAAAGTATTTCAGAGGCGAACTGATCGCCACGCTCGTCGCCAAATGGGAGCACTACGTCGTGCGCATAGGTTTGGGAAGGTCGAGGAGGACGAGTGGTAGTGAGGCCCATGTCAATGTGGATGTACTGAGGGCATATTATGGCCACATACGTAGCCACGACAATCGCTTTTACAGTAAACAAGTCGCAACGGCGCCGTCATCCCGCGAGTCCGAAGTCATGACTCATGTGTCTCGCGCGTCTATCATCATTGAAGGGCGTTGATTCGTTCCACACGCATACACGAGGCCGCCTCACCCATACGCTTGTATAGATCTTCGCAATCAACGCAATGTCGTCCGATCCTCAGGCATCTTCCTCATCTACTCCAAACTTTCAACACATATTCGAAAAGGCCCTAGAAGAGTATAAGAAGAAGACCGACAAAGACCTCACTACCCACCCACTTGCTGCTGAGATAAATGGCTGCAATTCTCCCGAAGCTGTCCTCACCGTACTCGAGGGGAAAGCTATTGAACTGAATCAATCTCGGAGCACCGACGACCGATTGACCAAGTGGCTCAATCCCACCGTGAATATCCTCAACGCACTCTCTGCCACCCTTGGCGATAGCGCTGGCTCGGTAAGTCACAGCAGCCACGCTCATTACCTGTCTTTTCCCTTATGTTAGCTTTCAGGTATTTCCCCCTGCCAAAATCATCTTTTCTGGAATTGGTATTCTCCTCGTAGTGAGTTTGCTTGCTCTACTATTCCTCGCATCGGTACAACTTCATCTCTGGCAGGCTGCAAGGAGCACTGTGGCGAACCGCGATGTGCTAGTCAAACTCTTCGGTAGAATCGAAAGCTTCTTTGAGCGCCTCAAAATCTATACCAATGTCCCACCAAGTCCTGCAGTGACGGATGAACTCGCAAAGATTATGGCCGAAGTTCTGTCGATCCTTGCTACTGCGACCAGTGGGATAAAGGAGAGACGAATAAGTGGGTTGATCTTCTGCGATGAGTTGCTCTTCGCTTACTGTAATTTTGGACAAGAAATATTCCTTAAGAAGGTGGCGGGAATGAACGGTCTGGAGGACGCCTTGAAGAGGTTTGGTGAATTGGAACAGCGGGAGCTTCTAACAGGCATCGCACAAGTATCAAGTGATACTAGTGTTCTCAAGGATGGTGTGTAGCTCTTTCACTGGCAACTCATTCATTTTGAACATCTTCTGGTTAGACGCGAAAGAAACGAAAGCGATGGTTAAAGAGATCGCGGGAAAAATGGACGCTCGTGATTGTTCGTACCCTCTTGACCTCGCTGCGATAGGTTGTAGGTGCTTACACGTGGTCATAGTGGAGGAGGTGCTACAGAAGCTCAAACAGTGGCTGTCTCCGCCTGACCCATCGACGAATTACAACATCGGGTTACGTGACCTTCACGAGGCAACAGCTACCTGGTTTTTAGAAGGCCCTATCTTTCAGGAATGGCATTCCACCAGTTCGCTATTATGGATCCATGGCAAACGTACGCTCGTGAAAACCCGTTGTTTACTTCTCCCTGACGGCTCTCGTTCGTAGCTGGTTCTGGGAAGAGCATCCTCTGGTTCGCCATTTATCTAATCTCTCCTTACACAGGGGCTTAATGTTCTCGACCAGCTCTGCGATTATCCAGCGTATCTTATTGTTTCGTCACGGCGGAAGAGCCTCTGTGGCATATTTCTACTTTGATTTTAGAGACGACAATAAGAAGAATCGCCATGATCTCCTGCCTTCCTTGCTCATCCAGTTTGCTGCACAATCGATCCCTTGTTGCGACATAATTTCCCGTGCTTATTCAGCACACGGAGAAGGCACGCAACAACCTAGCGATGATGTCTTGATCACGTGTCTAAAGGACGTGCTCTCCGCTACAACCCAACACCCAATTTACATCATCTTGGATGCCCTTGACGAATGTCCCAATACCTCCGGCGTGCGATCTCCCCGAGACCGAGTTCTCGGCCTTGTACAAAGCCTTCTTGATCTCCGCCTCCCGAGCCTACACATCTGCGTCACGAGCCGGCCAGAGATGGACATCCGCATCTGTCTTGAACCTTTGACGTCTCTCCGTATTTCCCTTCACGATGAAACTGGACATCAGGAAGACATCACTAAATATATCATGTCTGAGGTCGATGTCATTTCCAATCAGAAACGATGGCGGGAGGATGACAAGGAACTGGTGATCGAGATGCTCTCTGAGAAAGCTGATGGCATGTAAGGTGTTTTGTATTCTTCGCGACGCCGACACTCACTTATCCACCATCATACAGGTTCCGATGGGTTTACTGTCAACTGGAGATGCTGAGGCTTTGTCTCCGATCGAGGGTTCGGCAGTTTATAAACGAACTACCCGACAGCTTGGACGAGACCTACGAGAGGGTCCTCAAGGAGATTCACAAAACGAACCAAGATTATGCCCAGCGCTTACTCCAATGTTTGACAGTGGCCATTCGGCCCCTTCGTGTTGACGAGCTTGCGGCAGTCCTTACTTTCGGTCCTGATGCGATTGATGGAGAAGTACCGACGTTGGATGCAGATCTGTGGTCGGACGATCAAGAACAAGAGTTGCTCTCCGCGTGTCCGAGCTTGATTACCATTGTCGACAGCCATGGTTCACGAGTGGTCCAATTTTCGCATTTTTCGGTGAAAGAATTCCTTACGTCGGATCGTCTTGCTGTCTCAAGTGATGATATCTCACGTTATCATGTCCTTCCCGAAGCTGCGCACACAACCCTTGCCCAAGGGGCCCTTGGCGTTCTACTTTGTTTGGACGATCGCGTCGACATCCAGGGCGCCTCGAACGACGGCTGGGGTGATGACTCAAGCGACGGTTGGGGAAGTGACTCGAGCGATGGCTGGAGTGACCGCTGGAGCGGCATCCCGGGCCCGTCGGGCCAGACCATTCTCCCAAATCCTCCCCAAGATCCTCCTGTTGGATATGCTGCTGAACACTGGGTACCTCACGCGCAAGTCGGGAACGTGTCGTCGCGCGTGATGGGTAGAATGAAGACACTTTTTGACTCGGACAAGCCACACTTTGCAGCGTGGGTGCAGATATACGATATAGATCAGTTATATCCGTACCAGACCTCGAAGACTGCCAAACCCTTGTACTATTCCGCCATTTGTGGATTTTGTGACCTGGTTGAGCACCTCGCCAAGAAGCACTCGCAACACGTGAACGATTTTGGCGGTGAACTCGGCTATCCGCTGGTCGCAGCATTGCACGGAGGACATATCCGGGCCGCAGAACTCCTATTTCAGCTTGGCGCCTACGTTGACGTTCGAGGAACGGAAGAACAGACTCCACTGCACATTGCACTTCGATTTACCTACCATTCGGCAGTCGGTGCGGTGCAGTTTCTACTTCAACACGGTGCGGATGTAAATGCACAGCGAGAGGACCTCTCTACACCACTACATCTGGCAGCAGATTGGGGGGATTTCGAGGTAGGTCCGATGTTACTTCGTTGTAGAGTTGATGTTAATTCTCGGAACGCTGGTGGCAAGGCTTTACCATTTCCAAAGAGCGAAGGTAACTGTTCCAATCTCGTCCAACTATTACTGGAGCATGGCGCGGAAGTGAATTCCCGAGACAAGGAAGGTTCAACTGCGTTACATCATACATTGCTTAGGCAGGGTATCAATGTTGCACGGCTACTCCTCGACCATGGCGCGGATGTCAATGCGGAGAACAACTTTGGCTGGACCCCATTACACCTGGTGTCAGCAACTGGGGGTTACTCTGACGAAGTTCGTTTCAGCGTTGCACAGTTATTAATCGAGCGTGGCGCAGACGTGAATGCACGAGACAAAGACCATAAAACTCCATTACATTTTACACGGGGGCTCAAGTTGGTGCGGATGCTCCTCGACCATGGCGCGGATGTCAACGCGGAGGATAATTTGAGCCGGCCTCCATTGCACCGGATGTGCGAGGAATACTATTCGCCCGATCGTTTCGATTTTGTACAGCTACTGACGGAGCGCGGTGCGGATGTGAATGCACGGGGAAGGGACCACAAGACCGCTTTACATTTGGCATCTCGAACTCTGAATTTCGAGTCGATGCGGGTACTCCTCGACTGTGGCGCGAATGTCAACGCAGAGGACCACTTGGGCCAGACCCCATTGCATGGAGTGTTGGAAAACACGCTTTACCGCTTCGAAGGCGACTTCGATGTTGCAAAGCTATTAGTGGAGCGTGGCGCAGACGTGAACACACAAAACAAGGACCGCGCTACCCTGTTACACATCGCAGCCTCCAGACTGAACCTCGAGTCGGTGCGGGTTCTTCTCGACCTTGGCGCGAGCGTCAATGTGAAGAATAGCCGGGGTCAAACCCCTTTACACAAAGTATTACTATCCAAACACCATCGCAAAGATCGTCTCGGCATTGCACTACTATTAGTAGAGTGTGGCGCGGACGTGGATGCAAGAGACGAAAACAACGAAACTCCATTACACTTGGCATCTTACTTTCTGGAACTCAAGTCGGTGCGGATACTCCTCGACCATGGGGCAAATGTCGACGCGGCGGACAACCGGGATCCGACCCCATCAGACGACGGCTACCAAACCCCCTTACACCGAGCACCGCGCCTTGTGTCGCTCGAAGTAGCTTGGATTCTTATCAAGAATGGTGCAGACCGAAATGCGGAGAACAAAGAGGGCAAGACCCCATTCCAACTCGCACAGGAGAGCACAATGGAAGAAATGAAACGGCTGCCGCCATCTATCTGGCGAGCACGGCGAGCACAATGCGTGGCATTGATGGGCCTTCTCTACGGATACTAGTATCAGGTCTGTACCACTGACAAATAAAATTTGATGTGCAAACCCTTATGGTCATGATAAATACTGGTACGATGTACGCGTAGTATATGAGTTTAGCGCTACATAGGGTGATGTCCGCGCACAAAAATGGATTCAAAAAAAACAAAAACTGGCATGATGTCACCGTTATATTCTCTGCTCGGATAGAGATTTCAGCAGTTGGTGGTTTGTCTTCTCTCGACTTATGACTTGTCATGGTGGTTTTCCCTGGCAATTAAATTAGCGTGCACTACTATATCCTGTCGGGGGTCATTTGCCTGTGGTTCGGTGCCACACTCTTTCAATTACCTTATATTTCATTCAATTCGCTCCTTGTTCCGTTATCTTAGACTCGGACCTACATGTATGTACTTACAGTAGAGTGACCTGGTGTACACCGTCCCTTTTTCTTGGCGTGCGTCAGCTTAGGGTATAGGGCGTAGCGGACGATGGGAGTAGCGGGTATGTAGGGCAGGGAGAGGGTGCCAGAGCAGGGGTGATGGTGACGAAGGAAGGTAGAAGGCGGGATGAATGGGTAGCGTGAATAGGGTGAGGAGACAGCAGGGCGGGTATGGAGAAGGCGGTAAGTAACTAGATGATGTCAGAGGGTTCGGCAGATGTCTGGCAGGGTGAGGAGTAACGACAAGATAGGGACAGAGGCGAGAGTTGCCCCTCGGATGCGACGACAGGGTGGGAGGGAGCGGCGATGGGGGCAGACGCGGCAAGAGGATGCCGCGAGTTGCGAGACCGCATGAAGAACGAGGCAAATGTGAGAGGGTAAAGGCGGGATACAGCAGTACCAGGAAGGTAGATGGTGGGAAGGGGAGCGAGAGGGTGAGGGAGAAGTGAAAGGGAGGGTGACAAACGGGGGCGGTGCGAAGTGATGCCAGCAAGGAGTGGGAGGGAGTTAAGCTAAGAAGGTAGGTGGAATAAGAAGAATAAGACGGTGAGAGGGCGAGAGGGTAAACTCATAACCAGCCGCTCGGATGAGGATTTTGAGTCGCAAGCGATTGGGGGATCCTCGAGCGTCCTAAGTGCAGCCAGCACCTGGTCACCGGTCTACTATCATAGCTCCACTCCTCCTGCTCATCACGTGGCCGGTCTACGCTAGTCGCATGTACGCTCTCTCTGCACACATACATATTTTCGAACAGTTTCAAAACCCGCTGATATCATTTTAAGGATCCATGCAAATTCTCGACTACAATAAGACAATAGGGGTCGGTCCGGAGCTTGCGCCAGGGGGGGATGCGCGCTGCACGGAGGAGAGCGGGTAACGACAGAGCGGTATTTGTGTGTCCAACAACCGCCCGAGACAGGGAACGAAAGGGAACGGGAATGGGGAGGCAGAAGAGAGGAATAACGACGCACGTTAACGTTCCAAAGTATCAGCTGAAATCAACGACGAATTGTCCCAATTTGTCCGCTGCGCTCGTCGTTGGATGGCGACCCCACGTGGTACGTCAACCTGTGGGACGGTGATGAAGATAAAAGTGCAACTCGGTTGCCATGGACCCACGTGGAACGGGTTATTTGAACGTAAGCATCGATAGACGGAGGGCGAGACCAATGTGCCAAAAAAGATGAGGAATCGGAAGCCGTAATTAGGCCGTCAATCAAGCGCTCGCGTTCGGGCGCGAGCTGAGGGTGCAGGGGAGGAAGGCAGTGTGGTGATAAAGATGACAGCAAAAGTAAGGGGATGGCGGGCAGCACAACAGCGGGCAGTCAGGCTGGTATGGCTCCAAAAGAAGGTAGAGGGAAGGAAGGATGATTAGGGTGAGGAGACAACAGCGCAGGTAAGGAGACGAAGGGTCAGGCAACAGGAGAATGGGCAGAGGGCTGGCAGGAATCAGGAGAAAGTAGGCAAATGAAGAGACACTGGCAAGGAGACGACGGAGGTAAAAGTTGCCCTTCAAATGTGATGACAAGGGGAGCGGCTGGCGAGAAGGTAGGACGGTGAGGTGGAGGAGGAAGGTACCAAGAGGGCGGGAGTAGCGGCAAGGCTATGCCGAGGGTCTTGAGACGGCGGGAACGAAGGCATATGCGTGGGTAGGGAGAGACAGACAACGTAAGTCGGACAGAGGTGTCAGGGCGAGTAGATGGAGGGAGGGGAAGAGGGTTCAGAGAAAGAGGGGAGCGATTACGAGGGCAGTGAAGGGGGAGAGCGTTGAGACGGCGGGCAAGCGAGGAGATGATAGCATGGTGAGGGAGGGAATGGCACTGAGAGGGTAGGAGGAAGAGGAAGAAGGTGCCAGGGGGCGAGAGGACAGTGAGGGAAGCGGGGGGGATGGGATGGAGAGGAAGTATGAGGGAGGGTGACGGCGGCGAGGTAAAGGGTGCGCATGTCGGGCAGGCAGCAGGGGAGAGAAGACGGTGACGACAGCAAGCAGGCGGTGTGAGGAGAGGGAGATGGGGGTGACGATTTCTCTGACATGTGATGGCGAGGACTCGCCGAGGAGAGCGTGGGAGGCGCTCAGGCAGGGCGAGCAGACCAAGGTAAGGGCTATGGTGATCGTTGAAGGTCGCCCCTAGCGCGCGAAAGGGGGGAGCAGGTCCGGCGAGGAGTTAGCGCTAGGGATAGGGAGGTGGAGGCACAGGTGGAGCAGGCAGCGGGGTGGGGAAGCAGGTGACAGTAGTGAGAGGAGAGGGTAGAAACTCCCACCACTCACAGACCTTACACGTGGTGACTGGGGGAGGATGGGGACGGCGGGGAGAAGCGACGAAGAGGTGAAGCGGTAGCGATGGTAGGGGATGGAGGCGTGGCAACCTTGCATGTGGCTGCATGGAGAGGGTTGGTAGGCGGGGGGGGGCACGGAGAACGGGTGGGCGAGGAGGCAGTGACGCAGGTGGTAGAGGCCAGTGTAGAGGCGCAGGGCGTGAGAAACGATGGCGAGAGAGCAGTCACAGTGGCCAGGACAAGGTAGGTAGGGACAGGGCGGATGGTCGAGGTGCGGATGGGGAACGGTAGGAGGGCGAGGTGGCGAAAAACACGGAGAAGCTGGTGATAACGAGGACACCCTCGCTAAACGAAGGAGACCAGGAAGGACGATCATAGCAAATGGGCTCGTGGCTCACCTAGGCAAATGGGGGAGGGTGGGGAAAAGGCAGAGGAAGGCGGGCCGACGCGAGAAGGACTACGCATCACATACGAGGACGAAGAAAGGTAATGGAGTCCGGGGATGATGGAATGAGAGAGCAGGCGAGGCAGGGAGACCCGACGAAGAGTGGAGGCCCACTGGCATGTGCCATGGTGCCATGGCAACGAACTCATGTGGGTTACGCGCCAGTTCTCCACTGGCAGTTGCAGCTTGCTTCAACCTGAGTAAAACGATATTTGGATATACTTTTAACTGAACTATACCCCGAGCAGAATATTCTTCAACTTGGCTCCCGGGCGTAGATGTCGCGGCGGCGATTCTCACAAATGTCATCCGGCGAATCCAAGTCATGTGTCTTGCGCGTCTATCATCATCGAAGGGCGTTGATTCGTTCCACTCGCATACACGAGGCCGTCTCACACCATACCCATACGCTTCTGTAGATCTTCGCCATCAACACAATGTCATCCGATCCTCAGGCATCTTCATCATCTGCTCCAAACTTCCAACCAATATTCGAAAAGGCCCTAGAAGAGTATAAGAAGAAGACCGGCAAAGACCTCACTACCCAACCACTTGCTGCTGAGATAAATGGCTGCAATTCTCCCGAAGCTATCCTCACCGTACTTGAGGGGAAAGCTAATGAACTGAATCAATCTCGGAGCAGCGATGAGCGATTGACCAAGTGGCTCAACCCAACCGTGAATATCCTCAACGCACTCTCTGCCACCCTTGGCGATAGCGCTGGCTCGGTAAGTCACAGCAGCCAGGCTCAGGCTCGTTACCTGTCTTTTCCCTTATGTTAGCTTTCAGGTATTCCCCCCTGCCAAAATCATCTTTTCTGGAATCGGTATTCTCCTCGTAGTGAGTTTTCTTGCTCTACTATTCCCCGCATCTGTAGAACTTCATCTCTGGCAGGCCGCAAGGAGCACTGTGGCGAACCGCGATGTGCTGGTCAAACTGTTCGGTAGAATCGAAAGCTTCTTTGAACGCCTCAAGATCTATACCAATGTGCCACCAAGTCCTGCGGTGACGGATGAACTCGCAAAGATTATGGCCGAAGTTCTGTCGATCCTTGCTACTGCGACCAGGGGGATAAAGGAGAGACGAATAAGTGGGTTGATCTTCTGCGATGAGTTGCTCTTCGCTTACTGTAATTTTGGACTAGAAATATTCCTTAAGAAGGTGGCGGGAATGAACGGTCTGGAGGATGCGTTGCAGAGGTTTGGTGAATTGGAACAGCGGGAGCTTCTAACGGGGATCGCACAAGTCTCAAGTGATACCAATGTTCTCAAAGATGGTGTGTAGCTCTTCCGCTGGTAACCCATTCATTTTTAACATCTTCTGGTTAGACGCGAAGGAAACAAAAGCTGACGTGAAGGAAACAAAAGCTGACGCGAAAGAAACAAAAGCGATAGTTAAAGAGATCGCGGACAAAATGGACGCTCGTGATTGTTCGTACCCTCTTGAGTTCGTTGCGGTATGTTATAGGGCTCACATACGGTCATAGTGGAGGAGGTACTACAGAAGCTCAAAGGGTGGCTATCTCCGCCTGACCCGTCGACGAATTACAACATCGGGTTACGTGACCTTCATGAGGCCACAGCTACCTGGTTTTTAGAAGGCCATATCTTTCAGGAATGGCATTCCACCGGTTCCTTGTTATGGATCCATGGCAAACGTACGCTCGTGGAATGCTGTTGGGGTTTACCTTTCCCTGACGGCTCTCGTTCATAGCTGGTTCGGGGAAGAGCATTCTCTGGTTCGCCATTTCTCTAATCTCTCCTTACACAGCAACTTAATGTTCTTGTCTAGCTCTGCGACTATCCAGCGTATCTTATCACTGCGTCATGACGGAAGAGCCTCTGTGGCGTACTTCTACTTTGATTTTAGAGATGACAATAAGAAGCATCGCCACAATCTCCTGCCTTCCTTGCTCATCCAGTTTGCCGCACACTCGATTCCTTGTTGCAACATAATTTCCCGTGTTTATTCAGCACACGGAAAAGGCACACAACAACCCAGCGATGATGTCTTGATCACTTGTCTGATGGATATGCTCTCCGCTACGGCCCAAGACCCAATTTACATCATCTTGGATGCCCTTGATGAATGTCCCAATACCTCTGGCGTGCGATCTCCACGAGAACGCGTTCTCAGCTTTATTAAGCGCCTCGTTGATCTCCGCCTCCAGAATCTACACATATGTGTCACGAGTCGGCCGGAGATCGACATCCGGATCCGCCTTGAGCCTTTGACGTCTCGCCGCGTCTCCCTTCACGACCAAACTGGACACAGGGAAGATATCACTAAATATATCGGGTCTGAGGTCGATGTTCTTGCCAATGATAAACGATGGCGTGAGGACGACAAGCAACTGGTGATCGAGACACTCTCCGAGAAAGCTGACGGCATGTAAGGTGTCGTTGTTCTCTCCACAAAGCTTTCTCACTCTCCTCGTACAGGTTCCGATGGGTTTATTGTCAGCTGGAGATGCTGAGGCTTTGTCTCCGATCGAGGGTCCGGCAGTTTTTAAATGAACTACCCGACAGCTTGGACGAGACCTACGAGCGGGTCCTCAAGGAGATTCACAAAACGAATCAAGTTTATGCCCAGCGCTTACTCCAATGTTTGACTGTGGCCATTCGACCCCTTCGTGTTGACGAGCTTGCGGCGATCCTTACTTTCGAAGTTGATGCGTTTGAGGGAGAAGTGCCGGCGTTGGACGCAGATTGGGGGTCGGAGGATCAAGAACAAGAGTTGCTCTCCGCGTGTCCAAGCTTGATTACCATCGTTGGCAGACGCCGATCACGAGTGGTCCAATTTTCACATTTTTCGGTGAAAGAATTCCTTACGTCGGATCGTCTTGCTGGCTCAAGTGAAGATATCTTGCGTTATCACGTCCTCCCCGAAGCTGCGCACACAACCCTTGCCCAGGGATCCCTTGGCGTTCTACTCTGTTTGGACGAGCGCGTCGACACACGGGGCGCCTGGAACGACGGCTGGGGTGGTGGCTGGAATGATGGCTGGGGTAATGGCTGGAGCGAAAACTGGGGAAATGACTCGAGTGATGGCTGGGGTGACGGCTGGAACGGCATCCGTCTTTCGAATCCTCCCGTTAGATATGCCGCTGAACACTGGGTGTTTCACGCGCTGGTCGGGAGCGTGTCGTCGCACGTGATGGGTAGAATGAAGACACTCTTTGACTCGGACAAGCCACACTTTGCAGCGTGGGTCCAGATACACGATATAGATCAGCCATGGGGGTGGTCCTCGCCCCGGAATTCTACTGCCAAACCCTTATACTATTCCGCCCTTTGTGGATTTGGAGACCTGGTTGAGCACCTCGCCAAGAAACACCCACAGCACGTGAACGATTTTGGCGGTGAATACGCCTATCCGCTCGTCGCAGCATTGCACGGAGGACATATTCGGATCGCAGAATTCCTATTTCAGCTCGGCGCAAACGTTGACGTTCGAGGAACGGAAGAACAGACTCCACTCCACATTGTACTTCGATGGCCCTACAAGTCGGCAGTCGGCGCGGTGCAGTTTCTGCTTCAACACGATGCGAATGTAAATGCACGGCGGGAGGACCTCTCCACTCCACTACATCTAGCAGCAGATTGGGGGGATTTCGAGGTAGGTCCGATGTTATTTCGTTGAAGTGTAGATGTTAATTCTCGGAACGCTGGTGGCATGGCCTTACCATTTCCAAAGAGCGAAAGCAATTGTAAAAACCTAGTCCAGCTATTCTTAGAGCATGGCGCGGAAGTGAATTCCCGAGACAAGAATGATTCAACTGCGTTACATTATACATTGCTTAGGCAGGGTATCAATGTTGCACGGCTACTCCTCGACCATGGCGCGTATGTCAATGCGGAGGACGACTTTGGCCGGACCCCATTGCACCTAGTGTTGGACGCTGAGGGTTACTCTGACGAAGTTCGTTTCAGTGTTGCACAGCTATTAATCGAGCGTGGTGCGGACGTGAATGCACGAGACAAGGACCACAAAACCCCATTACATTACGCATGTTCCCCCCCGAAACTCGAGTTGGTGCGGATCCTCCTCGACTACGGCGCTAACATCGACGCGGAGGACAACTGGGGCCGGACACCGTTGCACCGAATGTTAGAAGCCAAGAGTCAGTTCGACAAAGATCGTTCGGCCGTTGCACAGCTACTTGTAGAGCGTGGTGCGGACGTGAACATACAAGACGAGGACCACGAAACCCCATTACATTTCGTCTCTTACTTTCTCGAACTCGACTTGGTGCGGACGCTCCTCGATCATGGCGCCACTATCAACGTAGAGGACAACTTGGGTCAGACCCCATTGCACCTAGTGTTGGAAGACAAGGATTACTCTGACGAAGATCGTTTTGGTGTTGCACAACTATTGGTGGAGCGCGGTGCGGACGTGAATGCACAAGACGAGAACCACAAAACCCCATTACATTCCGCATCTTACTTTTCAGAACTCAAGTTGATGTGGATGCTCCTTGACTACGGCGCGAATCTCAATGCGGAGGACAACTTGGGCCGGACCCCATTGCTCAGGGTGTTGGAAACCGAGGATTACGTTGATGAACATCGTTTTGGCGTTGCATGTCTAATGGTTGAGCGGGGCGCAGACGTGAATGTACGAGACAAGGACCACGAAACACCGTTACATTATGCATGTTACCCCCCGGAACTCAAGTTGGCGTGGATGCTCGTCAACCATGGCGCGAATATCAATGCGGTAGACAAATGGGGCCGGACTCCGTTGTGCCGAATGTTGGAAGCCAAGGAACCATTTGACGAAGATCGTTCAGTCGTCGCACAGCTATTAGTAGAACATGGTGCGGACGTGAATGCACCAGACGAAGACCATGAAACACCGCTACATTTCGCATCTCACTTTCTCGAACGCAACTTGGTGCGGATGCTCCTCGACCATGGCGCGAATGTCAATGCGGAAGACAGCCTGGGTCGGACCCCATTGCACCTAGTTTTGGAAGACAAGAATTACTTTGATGAACGTCATTTCGGCGTTGCACGACTATTGGTAGAACGTGGTGCGGACGTGAACGTACGAGGCGAGGACCACGAAACTCCGTTACATTCCGCATCTTACTCTCTCGAATTCAAATGGGTGCGGATGCTCCTCGACCATGGCGCGAATTCCAACGCGGAGGAAAACTTGGGCCGAACCCCATTGCACCTCGTGTTGGAGGACAGAGATTACACTGAACATCATTTTGGCATGGCGCGGCTATTGGTAGAGCGTGGTGCAGACGCGAATATACGAGATAAGGACCACAAAACCCCATTACATTCCGCATCTTACTTTCTCGAACTCAACTTGGTGCGGACGCTCCTCGACCATGGCGCAAATGTCAACGCGGAGGATAACCGGGGCCGGACACCATTGCACCGAGTGTTAGAGGCCGAGGAAGACGATTCCGCTGTTGCGCAGCTATTGATAGAGCGTGGTGCAGACGTCAACATGCCCAACGGCAACCACGATACTCCCTTACACATAGCATCGCGCCTTGTGTTGCTCGAAGCGGCTTGGATTCTTCTCAAGAGTGGAGCTGATCTAGATGCGGAGAACAAAGAAGGCCAGCTCCCATTCCAGCTTCTACGGGAGACTATAAGGGAAGAAATGCAGTGGTTGCCATCAGTCTACTCTAACAGACTGGGCGCGGGGCGGGCACGGCGAGCGGAATGCGTAGCATTAATGGGTCTGCTCTACGGCGGTTACTAATATTAGGTCAGCACCAACCCATGCGGGTGTCACGTGTAACGTATACTAAAAACCTTTGTAAGCAAGTTTGTAAGAATAGAAGAACGCGATGTGAGCAGCAGTGCGATATTTATTGTCTTCTCAGACCGCTCGACTCATGGCGTGCATGACCTGTAGTTTTCGCCAGTATCTAGAATTACAGTGTATTATTCTCAAGGGAAGCGCAAATCCGAATATCCTAGGGACGCGCATTGGGCGCACATCTTCGCAGCTCGCCATGCCTATTCAATTCCCATGCCTGCTAGATGAATCGTGGGTTCACTTGGCGGTGGTGTGTACTCGAGACCAGGTTGTACTGTTGGCCTGCGTTATATGCGGCTTGTAACAACAAAGAAAAAAAACATTAATATTTACCTTGCTAAGTTTTCTAGGCTTAGTGAACAGCCCGGCGGCGCACAGGGCCAGGAGGTGGTGCAGGTGGTGTGCGCATTGGCGTCTCGACGACGCCGCCTGGCAGGTGGGCCTCCGATTTCTTAGGAGCGCGCCTGAATACACGCTGTTGGTAAACAGGTGCAGAAGGCTCGTAAATAGACGAGCGGGGTGAGCGTGGTCCGAAGAGACCGGGTGGCTGTGATGGAACCTCTGGTGCTAGAAACATAGGTTCACTCGGCGGCGGGGTGTATTCGAGACCGGGTTCCACTGTTGGCGGATGTTATACGCCACCTGTAATGAAGAAAACAATGACACTTGCCTTCCCAAGTTGCCCAGGAGCTAGCAGCATGCGCATGGTCAGGATGTGGCCCAGCTGGCGGGTGGGCGTCCGATTTCTTACGAGCGCGCCTGAATACACGTCGCTGGTGAACAGGCCGCCTCGTGTCGGGGCGGGAGGGTGTAAGAAGATCCTCAATAGACGAGCGGGGTGAGCATGGGAAGAGCTGTGGTGGACCCTCTGGTGACGTGTATTCAAGACCAGCTTGCGCTGTTGGCAGGTATTATTTGCCACCTGTAATAAAGAGAAAAAAAAGATATTTGCCTTGCCAAGTTGTCCATGCTGGGCGGGCCTCCGGTTTCCTACGAGTACGCTTAAACCCACCCCTTTGGTGAACGGACCACCATGCGCCAGGGCGGGGGGTTTCGGGAGGCTCCTCAAGCGACAGTGCCTCATAAGACGAGCGGGGTGAGCGTGGTCCGAAGAGACTGCGTGGCTGTGATGGAACCTCTGGTGCTAGATGAACCGTGGGTTCACTTGGTGGCGGGGTGTATTCAAGATCAGGTTGCGCTGTTGGCGGGTGTTATACGCCGCTTGTAACCAAGAAAACAATGGCACGTGCCTTTCCAAGATGCCCACTCGTCAGTAGCCTGCGTATGATCGGGTGATGGCGCAGGCGGTGGCCACACCGACGTCGCGATGACGGATCCTGGCGAGTGAGCCTCCGATTTCTCGCGAGAGCGCTTGAACCCACCCCTTTGGTGAACGGACCGCCACGGATCAGAGTGGGAGGGTTCAGGAGTGGGTGCAGGAGGCTCCTCAGGTGACAGGACCCCCTCGTCAAAGGAAGGAGTAGTATCGGGGGCGTCTATTGTTTTAACGCCCTCCTTGGCCATCCCATTTGTTTGTTTCGCATCTACCCGGAAGGCGTAAAAATGAAGCGAGTGGCCAGATGAACGAGTTACACACCGCCCTTGGTTTCCCTTAACACCTGTGCGACCACTGTGAGGAGCTCCCCTTCCTCCAACCTTCTGAACCTCTGCAAGGCATCCTCGATATAGTTCATTCCAGCCAGCTTCTTTAAAATCGTTTCTATTCAAAATTGAGCGAGATCAGGCTTATCGCAGGAGATAGACAGACCCACTAGTCCGTCTTTCCTTCACCCCCTTCGTCGCGATGGCAAGGATAGACAGAACTTCGACCATGATCTTCACGAGTATGTCCATCACCGCTCGCGACGGTGGGATTTCGGTATAGGTCTTTAGGTGTCGAAAGAGGCTTTCGATTCTATCAAAAAGTTCGACAAGCACATCGCGGCTTATCACAGTGCTCTTTCCCGCCTATTAAAGTCGAAGGTCTCGCGACCCATGCAGAGATTTGGGTTAGAAAACTTACCACGAGGAAAATTCCGATTCCAGAAAATATGATTTTGGTAGGGGGAAATGGCTGTGACTCTACCAAGCCAGCTCCTTCGCCAAGGGTGGCAGAGAGCGCGGTGAGGGTATCCACGGTAGGGATAAGCCACTTTGTCAGCCGGTCGTCGCTGCTCCGAGATTGATTCAGTTCATTAGCCTTCCCTTGAAGTACGATGAGGATAGATTCGGGAGAATCGCAGGCGTTTATCTCAGCAGCGAGTGGGTGGGCGGCGAGGTCTTTTCTGGTCTTCTTCTTATACTCTTTCAAGGCATTTTCGAATATTGGTTGAAAGTTTGGAGTGGATGAGGGGGACGCCTGCATAGTCTGTGACGTTGTGCCAATCCGCGCGCGCGGCACGGAACGAGATGATGAGATAAGACGGGCGAGTTTCCCACGCTCCTGGACCTGCATTTACTAGTAAAACTGACATTGTACATCGCCTCGTTTCTCTCACAAGCAGGCTCATAAGGCACTTAAGGTGCATCAGCTTGGGTCACTTCTCATCCCTGTTCGTCTTGTGACCGATCGCTACTCGATCGCTACCCGGCATATCCGCATTTTTCTCAGCGCACATACACTGCTGTGAGTACAGTAGTACCAAAATCCGCTGATAAAGTCGTAAGACCCAAGCGATGATAATGAGACAAAGTAGTCAAAAGCTTGAACCCCTACGCATCGTTCCCGGGGGGAGATGTGCGCTGCATGGATGAATGCAAACCACGGCGGACCATTCCTTACCATCCGGAACAGCGAACGAAAGGGAACGAGAATAGGAATACAGGAAAGAAATCACATTACACATCAAATGTTTCAAAGAATGAGCCGACCTTGGCGACGAATCGCTCGTTGCACACGGCAAGGAGAGAGGAAGCAGCGCCGCAGGAGGAAGGTGGAAAAGTAGAAGTGGGCACCGAAGGGCGGGAGGCGGGAGGACGCCGAACCCGGCAGGAGGCCAGGAAGGAGGCGCGCCGGAGAGGGGAGCGATATATGAGAAGGTAGTGAGAGGGGCCGGAAACGGGAGGGGTAGTGAGAGGTAACGGTTACCCCTCACGTGGAGGCAGCGCAGGCGAGGGAGACAAAGAGATGGTGGACAAGTTGAAGGGCAGACAGGCGGGGGAGTGGACAAGCAAGTAATGAGGAAAGGGCGGCAACGCTCGTACCTCACACGCGATGGATGGGGCAGGCAGGAAAAGGACAGGGACGGTGGGGAGAAGGCGACAAGGGGGCAGTGGCACGGGTAGGGAGATAGAGAAAAGGTGAAGGAGACGGCGAGGGTCTCCCCTCGTATGCGACGGTTATGAGGTTCGATAGGGAGGACAAGGGGAGAACATGGGGAAGGAAACGAGGGGGGCGGTGGTACGGTGGTAGATGGCCACAGAGCGAGAGAAATAACGGCGAAAAGAGCAGTCATAGTGATCGGAACCTGGGAGAAAGCGGCAGACTATTGGGCGGATGGCGCAGGGAGCGAACGGACGAAGGACGGGAGGGAGGGTGCCGAGGCAGAGTAAAGCGCAGCGGTGAAGCATGTGACGGCAGGGGGTGACTGTGCCCTGCACACGCAAAATGAGGAAGAAATTCGAGGGAAGGACGAGTTGCGGGGAGGGTCCTGACTTCTCTGGACGGAAGGTGGGGTAAAAGGGAGAAAGGGATGCGGAAGGGGGGCAGTGCGATGCGGGCGACGTCGAGATGGAGAACAAACCTCCACAACTCACCTTGGCGCGCCTACGAAAAAGACTCTCCCGCGATCCACTGGTGCCTCGGTAGGCGGTGCGTCGCAATGGCTGCTGAGCGCCTCGAGTACGCCTTACCACGCACAGCGCTTGACGTACTCCTCGAGCGGGCAGTACGTCTCTCCTATCACGCCATACGAGGACAAGAGGCAGCCTGCATAGGGGCGGTGAAAATCACGGGGAGCTGCGCGCTGCATAGCCAGTTAAGTGCAGGCTACTGTGAGGCTCACCATTAAAATGACCTGCCTGCCACGCAGAGGGAGGATGAGGGTTTCGAAGTATTGGCTAGCTCGAGAGACAAATTGTTCGCTGCACTCATCACCGAACGGCAGTGCTGCGTCTGGAGAATCGATTTCGGTAAGTGTACAAAGAGGACGAGACCACTGCCCGTTGACTAATACGAATAAACATAACATTTACAGTTATCATAATTATTTTCTAATTATGGAATTGTGAAAACGTCACGGAAGCAGAACTCTTTCGCATATCGGTCATGTGTGGCTGCGCGTCTATCATATCGATCTTTCAATATTCAATACACGAGGCAGTGCACATGTACACAGGCTAGGAACAGATTCCGTTCTTCGTCCCGCTTCACTCCGAGTCTACCACAAGCTCTTCCGAAGCCGCAATTGGCACAATGTCCCTGAATATCCATGCATCCTCCTCGTCCACTCCAAACTTTCAACCAATCTTCGAAAAGGCCCTAGAAGAGTATAAGAAGAAGACCGGAAATGACCTCACGACCCACCCACTCGCCGCTGAGATAAACGCCTGCGATTCCCCCGAAGCTATCCTCACCGTACTTAATAGAAACGCTAATGAACTGAATCAATCTCGGAGCAGCGATGACCGACTCACCAAGTGGCTCGACCCAACCGTGAATATCCTCAACGCGCTCTCTGCTACCCTTGGCGATACCGCTGGTTCGGTATGTCACAGCGTCCAGGCTCGTTACCTGTCGGTCCTGTTCATTCCCTCATGTTGACTTTCAGGTATTCCCCCCTACCAAAATCATCTTTTCTGGGATCGGCATTCTCTTAGTAGTGAGTTTGGTTACTCTACCCTCCGCATCGGTCGCGGGAACCTCATCTTTGGCAGGCGGCAAAGAGCACTGTGGCGAGCCGCGATGTGCTAATCAAACTCTTCGATAGAATTGAAAGCTTCTTTGAACGCCTCAGGATCTATACCAATGTCCCTCCGAGCCTTGCGATGACGGACGAACTCGCAAAAATCATGGCCGAAGTTCTGTCGATCCTCGCTATTGCGACAAAGGGGATGAAGGAGAAACGAATAAGTGGGTTCACCTTCTACAATACGCTGCTCTTCGTTCACTGTAAATTCCGACTAGAAACATTTTTTAAGAAGGTTGCGGGAATGAACGGTCTCGAGGATGCCTTGCAGAGGTTTGGTGAATTGGAACAGCGGGAGCTTCTAACGGGGATCGCACAAGTGTCAAGTGATACCAATGTTCTCAAGGACGGTGTGTTTACTCTTTCACCGGCCCTACTATTTATCTCGAATATATTTTTGTTAGACGCGAAGGAAACGAAAGCGATGGTCAAGGAGATTGCGGAAAAAATGGACGCTCGTGATCGTTCGTACCCTCATGACCTCGCTGCGATACCTTGTAGGAACTCACACACGGTCATAGTGGAGGAGGTACTACAAAAACTCAAACGGTGGCTATCTCCGCCTGACCCGTCGACGAATTACAACATCGGGTTACGTGACCTCCACGAGGAAACGGCGACGTGGTTTTTAGAAGACCGTGTCTTTCAGGAATGGCATTCGACCAGTTCCTTGTTGTGGATCCACGGCAAACGTACGTTCCCTGGAAACCTGGTGTTTGCTTCTCCCTGACGGTTTCCGCCATTCATAGCCGGTTCGGGGAAGAGCATCCTCTGGTTCGCGATTTCTCCAATCTCCCTACGCGGCGGCTTAACGCTCTTGACCAGCTCTGCGATTATCCAGCGCATCATTTCACTGTGCCATGGCGGAATAGGCTCGGTGGCATATTTCTACTTTGATTTTAGAGATGAAAACAAGAAGCATCGCCACAACCTCCTGCCTTCGTTGCTTGTCCAGTTTGCTGTAAATTCGATTCCTTGTTGCGACATAATGTCCCGTGTTTATTCAGCACACGGGAAAGGCATGCAACAACCCAGCGATGATGTCTTGATCAATTGCCTAACGGACACGCTCTCGGCGATGACCCAACACCCAATTTACATCATCGTGGACGCCCTTGACGAATGTCCAAATACCTCTGGCGTACGATCTCCACGAGAACGCGTTCTCAGCCTTATAAAATACCTTGTCAACCTCCACCTCCCAAATCTACACATATGCGTCACTAGTAGGCCGGAGGTAGACATCCGCATCCGTCTGGAGCCTTTGACGTCTCTCCGTATCTCCCTTCACGACCAAACTGGACACCAGGAAGACATCGCTAAATACATCGGCTGTGAGGTCGATGTTGTTGCCAATGACCAAAAATGGCGGGAGGATGACAAGGAATTGGTCATCGAGACGCTGTCTAAGAAAGCTGACGGCATGTAAGGTGTTTTTGTACTCTCCCTGACGCATCATCTCATCTGCCATACAGGTTTCGATGGGTTTACTGTCAGCTAGAGATGCTGAGGCTTTGTCTCCGATCGAGAGTTCGGCAGTTTATAAATGAACTACCCGACGGCTTAGATGAGACCTACGAGCGGATCCTGAAGGGGATTTACAAAACGAACCAACGTCATGTCCATCGTTTACTCCAATGCCTGACCGTGGCTATTCGACCCCTTCGTGTTCGCGACCTTGCGGCGATCCTTACTTTCGACCTCGACGTGATTGAGCAAGAAGTCCCGATGTTGGATGCGGATAGGCGGACGGAGGATCAAGAACAAGAGTTGCTCTCCGCTTGCCCGAGCTTGATTACAATCGTTGACGACAACGCCGGTTCGCGAGTGGTGCAATTTTCACATTTTTCGGTGAAGGAATTTCTTACATCGGATCGTCTTGCCACCTCGAAAGAAGATATCTCGCGCTATCACATCTTCCCCGACGCTGCACACGTGACCCTTACTCGGGCATCCCTTGGAGTTCTACTCCGTTTGAAAAGTCGCGCCGACGCCCGGAAAATGCCTCTGGCTGCGTATGCTGCCGAACACTGGGTTTCTCACACACGGGTCGGGAGTGTATTGTCGCGCGTTATGGACATGATGGAGGCCCTCTTCGACCCGGACAAGCCACATTTTGTGGCGTGGATCCGGACCTATGATATGGACCGGCCACTACATCGGTTCAAGTTATTGACTGGTCCGGTACCGAAACCCGATCCCTTATACTATTCCGCGCTCTGTGGATTTTATGACCTCGTCGAACACCTTGTCAAGAAACGCTCACCGCACGTAAATGCTACCGGCAGCAAAAACAGCAATCCGCTGCTCGCAGCATTGCGCGAAGGACATATCCGGGTCGCGGAACTCCTATTTCAGCACGACGCGAACGTTGACGTTCAAGAACTACTGTACAGCGTGATTCAATGGCCCCACCCTTTGACAGTCAGCGCCTGGGTCGGCGCGGTGCAGTTCTCGCTTGAGCATGGCGCGGATGCAAATGCCCGGCGGGAGGACCTCTCGACTCCACTACATCTCGCGGCGGAATGTGGGCGTTTAGAAATAGCTCAGGTGTTACTCGAACGCGGCGTGGATGTTAATTCTCGGAACGTCGATGGCAAGACCCCATTGCACATGGCGCCGGCATTCATGCGTGCAAGGGGCAAACTCGTCCAACTGTTGCTGAAGTATGGCGCAGAAGTGAATTCTAGAGACAAGGAAGATACAACCGCGTTACATGTTGCATCGTCGCTGCTACATCTCGAGACACCAGGGGTGCTCCTCGACAATGGCGCAGATATCAACGCGGAGGACTGTCGGCGTCGGACCCCGTTGCTCCGACTGTTGAAACCCGGTACCTTCGTCGAGGTTTTCGATGTTGTACAGCTGTTAGTGGAACGTGGAGCGGACGTGAACACGCGAGACGAGGACCACGAAACCCCGTTACACTTGGCGTGCTCCAAGTTCACTGAGCGCCTCCAGTCAGTGCGCTTTCTCCTCGACCATGGCGCGAATGTCAATGCGAAGAACAAACGGGGTCAGACCCCATTGCACCGAGCATTACCACCTAAGGATACCTCAAAAGATCGGTTCGGTGCTGCACAGCTGTTAGTTGAGCGCGGTGCGGACGTGAATGCGCAAGACAATGACCACGAAACTCCATTACTTCTGGCATCTTCGGCTCTGGACCTCGAATTGGTGCGGATGCTCCTCGACCATGGCGCAAATGTCAATGCAGAAGACAACCGGGGCCAAACCGCATTACACCGAGTGTTGTGGGTCGGCGATTACCCTGACGGTGATCGTTTTCGTGTTGCAGAGCTATTGGTGGAGCGCGGTGCGGAGGTGAACAGACCAAACAATGTCCACGAAACACCCCTACACCTAGCATCGCGCGATGTGTCAGTCGAAAAGGTTTGGATTCTCCTCAAGCACGGTGCAGATATAAATGCGGAGAATAAAGAGGGGAAGACCTCATTCCAGCTCGTACGGGAGAGTATGAGAGAGGAAATGGAACGACCGCCATCAGAGTACGCCATCAGGCGAGCGCGGCGAGCACAAGGTGTAGCATTGATGGGTTTGTTCTACTGTTTCTAGTAGTGAGTATCAGTGGAAACGTTCTGCCAGTGTCATATATATTTGTGATCAACGTCGACTTCTCCTGGGTTGGTTGAGTAGCAGCGGAATATTATCTCGGATCGCTTGACTCAGGCTTAAGGTACATAACTGCACAACACTTGTGTACAATATCCATTCGTTATGCTCGTCTCATTTACATCTGCGCCGTCCGCGGCTCATATTCCCTACAAAATATCATGCATCTGAGTCTCGAACCGGGCCGCTACGTCAGGTGGCAAACAGTTCCCAGACGAGGTCGTCCCGTCACCGTCGCTGTCCATCTTGCGCGCATACACACACAGCTTCCCGCCCTCACACACGAGACTGAAGCTGCCTGCAGGGCCCGGACCACGTGCAATCGCGACCTTCTGCACGTCCTGGAGCACCCTCTCCAACCGCACGATCTGCACGGCCGTTTCCTGGCGCTGCGCCGAGAGATCCTGCACGTCCGCTCTCTTCTGCGTCTCGGACTGGCCTGATGTGTTGGTACCTAATCGGGTACCGGATCCCTCGAGCTGCCATTCGCGCAACTCCTTAAACTCGCCCCGCTCGTGCACGCCCATGCGCAGCGCCGGCGTCTGGGAGAGCGCCAGCTGCGAGTACAACTCGTTCCAGTCGAGTCGGTCAAGGTAGTACGCCGAGCGCGAGACCACCTCAACCAGAGCATCTTGCGGAACTTGCGTCCCAGCACGGACAATATCGATAGCTGGTGATATTATTGTAGTTGCCGAAGTGGATGTTTGTTCGGCATTCATGCCGCTGGGTGCGCATGGCCCTAGGTTCGAGTCGTCGAAATGTGTTGTGGCTACGCTAGAGCCCGGACTGGGTAAACACGCGTCGATCCCGAACCGAACTACCATCTTCGTGTTGAGCATATTCTACACAAGTCTCCGTTTAATGACCCCAGCATCGTTGAGGAAAGGAAAAGAGGCGGCGACGTACATAGGCAATGACCCTGTGATGACGGGAGGAAGGACAGTCTGGCGCGGCGCGTGTCATCGCGGCCGCAAAGGCGTGCCCATACGACCGGTTTGCATGGTCCCAGTGTGGGCGGATCTCCCAGCGCCTTAGCACGAGGGTCTTGGTTCCGACAAGCTGGACGTCGATCCTGAAATCTTGTACCTCTCTGCCTGGCGAGGGGCTAAGCCAGCGCAGGAGCTTGCGCAGATCATTGTGGTCCGTGACGAAGTCCACGGTCGGCCAGTCGACGGGTGGCGCCGCCTCCTGGTCATGTATCGCGTCCGCGGCAGCGAAGAGTGGTAGCATCGGGTACTGGGACAGCTGCACGTTTTTCCAAACGTAGCCTTCGTCAGGCTGCAGTGTGAATGGGACGGCACGCCCTGTCCATATAGCCGGAGAGCCTAGAATGAATTGATTACGGACATGAGAAAAAATATGGATGGAGAGAAATGCGCCGCACCTGGGACCACGATCGTCGGTTTCTCCGCGGCGGTCCAATTGTACGACGCAACGTACTTCACGTTGTCGATGGGAAAATACTCGGGTACCATGGGGTGCGCTGGTGCGGATATTGTTTGAATTATCGTGGTCGTGTCGAGGCCCTCCTTGAGGTCAGGTTCGGAGGGAAAGTTGTCGGTGGATCTGGTGGCGGAGCCGCCCCCCCATCCCCGAGAACTGAAGAGGTAGAACCTGTTTCCATAGTCGGGCTTAAGACGACCGCCACGTCTGCGTGTGTTGGTGAAGTTTAGGCGACTGGGCTGTTCGCGTGACGACATGTTATGGTTTAAATCTAGGAATGTATGTATGGATTGAGGCGGGGATGTGCACAGCCCACTTATACGATGCGATAGCAAGAGTAAAGAAGCCCGCAGCTCCGCTCGCCCCTGGGAGCCATCCCTGCGGCCGCAGACTGGGAAGAGCGGGTTCCATCGCAGCTAGACGTCAGTGTCGACGTGCGAGTTGTCCGATTACCATTTTTCGACGAAAGCGCTGCGGAGTAGTATTGCGCATGCCAGATAGTGATCACAGGAGACGGAAAGAATCCAACCTATGGTTGACTGTATTGCTCTACCCCCATTCGATTGGACTCGGACCCACGATCGCATTTTTTGCTGCGGCCCTAGTTCCTACTGTCATCGACTGAAACCTTGCTTGCTGCGAGAGGTAATGCGGAGAGTGAATCGGACATGTGGAGGCGGCATGCGTTTTCATTGAGGAAACGTGTGAAGTACACTCGGGAAGGGAGACGAAACAGACCGAGGGTGATACTACGGATCGGCCCGGTGTCCGTGCACGCTGGCACATGGTGCAGGGAAGTGTACTAGCTCTTGTGTATAGTAATAGGTGGTGGCGAGAAAATATCTAGTAGGCTGGCGGAGTGCATAGAGGATGGGCGGAAGCACGAAGTGCGGATGAGCCTCGATGACCTTGTTTGCGTTTCCAGGCGAGCTCGCAACGGGTGGGTGGAACCCTCCTGGAGCGAGCTGATGAAGGTCAGAAAACCTGGAGCCTCATCATCGATCCTGGAAATTACTGGGCGTGGTGGGTGGGCGAAAGAAAAGCGTTTTCCTTGAACCAGTCGAGAGCTTGGGTGGACATATGCAAGAGGAACGAGCACGTGCCACCTCGTGCTGTGTGCCGTATGCCGCCGCTCCTTCGTTGCTCCGGCATAGGGCCGTTGTCTTGTATTCTTAGCTTTGGACCGCATATATTCACTCAAGCGTCTTAGTATTTGCTCTAATGGTAACCCGCTGTTCACTCGCTTTCGATCGTCTGTGTTTTACTAGGTTTCACCAACTTCACTGCTTTTGCTCGTCACGTGGTCTGAAATACTCGCATATATGTTTTCTCGGCACACATATTTCTTTGAGTAGTACCAAAGCCCGCTAATAACATTGATAGGATCCATGCAAATTGTCGACCACAATAAGACAGGAGGAGGCAAGTGGTCCAGAGCTCGCGCCTGGGGAATGGCGCGCTGCACGGGTGAGAGGCGATGGCGGTGCGTTATTTGTATGCCTGAAGGGAACGGGAGCGGGAATGGGGAGGCGGAAGAGAGAAATCATGACGCACGTAAATGTTCCAAAGTATCCGCTGAAACCGATGACGAATAGTTCGCTGCGCTCGCCGTCAAAATATAAGATATTAACGTCAGATGGCGAAAGCGCAACTCGGTTTCCATGAACCCTCGTGGAACGCATTATCTGAGCGCAGATAACAATAGACTAAGGGCGACCAAGGTGCCAGAAAGATGAGGAGGAATCGGAAACTATGATTAGGCTGTCATTAAAGTCCTCGCATCCCGGACGCAAGCTGAGGCAGGAAGATACGGAATGGAGTTGACTACGACGACAAGGGAGTGGCGGGAAGCGGATGTAGAGGACATGTAGGACAGGGTGATGGCGACAAAAGAAGGGATTGATGAACAGGCACAGTAGCGGGTAAGGAGACGGTAGGCCGAGCAACCAGAGAATATGCAGAGGGCCGCAGGGATCGGCAGAAAGTAGGCATGTGAAGAGAAATGAGAGGATGGAAGCTAGAGTTGCTCAAACGTGATGACAATAGGAGTGAGTAGCGAGAAACCGGGACGGAGAGGAGGAAGGCGCCGAGCGGGCGGGAGGTGGCAAGGCTATGCCGAGGGTTTGAGACGAAGGTAAAGGCGTGAGGGTAGGGAGAGGTAGATAGCGTAAGGGGACAGAGATGTCAGGAAGGGGAGGCCGATAGCTCTCCTAAACACCATGTCGAAAGTACTCACGTCCGTAGTCGCAGAGCAGCTCACTTTCCACTCGGAAAAACATGGACTACTCCCAGCTCATCACTACGGAGGACGCCCAGCTCGCACCACCACAGACGCCATGCATGCGCTCACCTATCAGATAAAGGACGCGTGGCGCAAAAAGAAGGTCACCTCAGTACTCTTCCTAGACATCGAGGGGGCCTTCCCGAATGCTGTGAATGAGAGACTGATCCATAACATGAAGAAGCGCAAAGTACCTACTGCATTGGTGAAGTTCACGCAAAATCTCCTGTACAACCGTTTCACTACGTTGAAATTCGACGACTTCACGTCAGACAATATACCAATCGACAACGGGATCGGCCAAGGCGACCCGCTCTCAATGACCCTCTACCAATACTACAACGCGGATCTACTCGACATTCCGGAAAGCGTCAACGAATCGGCAATGGCATATGTTGACGACGCCATCCTCATCGCCACAGGGAACAACTTCACAGAAACGCACCAAACCCTTGCAAACATGATGACAAGAGCAGGAGGCGCAATAGAATGGTCAAAGGACCACAACTCCCGTTTCGAGTTCAGCAAACTAGCGCTAATGGACTTCGCTCACAGAAACAACAAAAAGGAGAGACGTCCACTAGACCTCCTCAACACCACGCTAGAGCCGGTCGAAAGCACGAAGTATCTGGGAGTATACTTCGACCAACACTTAGACTGGGGAACGCAACGCAATTACGCCCTACAGAAAGGTACAAAATGGGCGTCACAAATCAGGCGAGCGGCAGCACCAAGCTGGGGTATCACACCAAAGCGTGCCCGCCAGCTATACATCAGCGTTGCAATACCAAGAACGCTTTACGCAGTAGACGTTTGGGGAAGCCACTCGGGAAAACTAGAAACGTCAAGTGAACTAGGGCAGACGAGAAGACGCAGGAACAAGCTGGACTCCGTCCAGAGAGCAGGCACTTTAGCTATCACAGGCGGGCTGCGCACCTCGCCCACTGACACGCTAAATGCGCTCGCATACACGCTCCCGATCCAACTAGAGACAGAGAAACACCTCCACAGAGCAGCAACACGCATTGCGACTCTCCCTCCGGAGCACCCTCTACACAAACCCGCAAGAAAGGCCGCTAACAAGAGGACAAAAAGACACAAATCCCCTCTACACGACCTTATGCAGTCCTTCGACATCAAGCCAAACGACTTTGAAACAATCCCACCTACAGGCAAGAACCCAGCCAAGGCGTACAGAAGACCGTTCAGCACAGAAATAGCAGACAGCAAAGAAGCGTCCAAGAAGGCCGATGCAGAAGGCGCAGAGAAAATCAAGGTCTACTCGGACGGTTCCGCGCAAGACGGAAAGGTCGGAGCCGCCGCAACGCTGCTAAGGCCAGGCAGCGAACCTCGCACGCTACACTATCACTTAGGAGACGCAAAACATCACACAGTTTTCGAAGCCGAGTTAGTAGGACTGATGCTAGGCCTCCACCTAATCAAGACGGAGAAAGCGGGCAGAACAAGTTACGCGCTAGGAGTAGACAACCAAGCCGCAATCGGGGCATTCGCAACGCCGAGCAATAGATCGGGGCACTACTTAGCGGACATTTGCTGGACCACTGCGAACGTCATACGCAAAGGAAGGGGCACGGCTAATTACAAGCTCACAGTTCGTTGGACCGCAGGTCACACCGGAATAGAAGGAAACGAAAAAGCGGATGAAGAAGCGAAAGCAGCAGCGGAGGGGAAAACATCACCAGCCAACGACCTCCCAAGACTGCTCAGAAAACCCCTACGGATCAACAAATCGGCAGCCAAGCAGCAATGCAAAAGCGCACTCAAAAGCGTCTGGAAGAAAGAATGGGCATCCTCACCACGAGCAGACAGATTAAAACGCTTCGATTCTACCACTCCGTCTAATAAATTTCTGAAGCTGACTAGCGACCCGAAACTTTCCAGGAAAGGCGCCAGCTGGCTCTACCAGCTGAGAGTGGGACACTTCCCACTTAACGCATATCTACACAGGTTCAAAAGATCGGACAGCGCAAGCTGCCCGGCGTGCGGATACCACACTGAAAATGCGCAACATTTTCTGCTCGACTGTCCGGCGTATGCACACGAAAGATGGGCACTTACAAGAAAGCGCAGCCCCACGGACGCAGACTATGCGAAGCTTATCACAAACCCGAAAACAGCTGTCCAAGTAGCAACGTTTATTCAGGAGACGGGGAGAATTACACAGGAAGGAAAATGGAAGCGGAGGAGAGCAGAGGAAGGAGAAGCGAGCAGAGGAAACAACACTAACAACACACACCATTAATCCCGCCCATCACCCACACCCAATCCTCGACAAAACCCATCTCCTCGACTTGCCGAACCTTTCAGCCCAGGTTCACTCAAGAATCGAAGAAGAAGGCGGATGACGTAGGAAGCGATCATTACACCCATCTCAAGATCCCGCAATCGCACCTCACGCCTCGGCGGCTTGCACGCCCCACCAACTTCAACGCTTGACAAGAAGCCACGCCATTCCCCCACGGGGAACGGGGGAGACCTAAGATAGAAGGGTAGAACCCTGGGAAGCAAAGAGACATGGACACGTAGAATATCGAAAGTGTAGTGCTACATAGGGTAATCTGCCCTCAGGTGCACAAAAATGGATTCAAAAAAAAAAAAAAAAAATGTCAGGAAGGGTAGATGGCGGGAGGGGGGAAGAAGAGGGAGAGTGTTCAGAGAAAGAGGGGAGTGATTATGAAGGCGGAGGATGGTGAGATGGCGGGCAAGCGAGAAGCGGGAGGGAGTGGCACCGAGAGGGCGGGAGGAAGAGGAAGAATGCACAAGGGGGCAAGAGGACGGCGAGAGAAGCGGGGGGTGGGAAGGTGGGAAGAGCAGGGAGAGGGAAGGTGGGAAGCAGGGAGAGGGAAGGTGGGAAGCAGGGAGAGGGGAGGGTGGGGCTACGGCGGGTGAGGTGAGGTGAGATGGTGAGAGGAGAGGGAACAGTCGCTCCTCATGTAAAAGCGAGGAAGGAGTGGGGGCGCGGGTTCCGCGCATGCAGTACAAAGGGCAAGGGAAGCGATGGCACGGCGAGGCAAAGAAAAGGTGGGCATGCCGTGCAGAAAGCGGTAAGGAGGGGAGACGATAGCGCGGAAGGGAGACGGAGGTAGAACGAGGGAGACCGCGGCGAGAGTCTCCCTTCACATGGCCTCACATGTCACTGCGAAGAGGGAGCAGGTAGAGTTCAAATGTAATCTTTTGGAGGCCAGGGGTTGAACAACGTTGATGAGAGGATGGCGAGAGGGCGAGAGTGGGGACGAGGCGAGGATAGCGAGCTTCATAATGCGAGGCGGCCGAGGGGAAAAGGCAAGGACATCAGCGAGAGGGCAACATTGGCTGGCCACGCGACGTGTCAGGAATTTTAGGGAGGTCAGTTCAGCGCCACTGCCGCAGTGTTCCATTTTTCCTTCGTTTCACGTTCACGCCATCTCCTCTGAACCCAGCCAGTCAGGTTCAAGCACCAATATCATAACCTGCTGTAACGGCAACGTATCCGAGACTAGGTGCCAAGTTTTCTGGGACAGACTCTGCTTCAGAAAACTTGGCACCCAGTCGGCCCCAACACGAAAAGCGGAGCACGCTTGCTGCAAAAGTGCAACTGGTACTATATCTGAGAGTGCAACTCACAGATATGGTACCAGGCACTACAGGTTCGCGCCTAAAATAAGCAGAGAGGTGCATAAATTTTTACATACATTCCAACGCAGACCCCCTTCCCTCTAGTTAACCTTGCTCAACTTCTCTGTCTGCCTTGACAGCAGCCACCCCGCGTGGTAACGCGAGTCGCACCACTTGCAACACCCAGTCAATGATTTCCTCTGTCCCAGAGACGATCTGAATGCGTGCAGATACGACGGTTTCTGTGGTATCGGCGCGCAACAAGATCATCTCTGTCTGATGGACCGGCAACGCAGCAATTGAGAGGGACGTGGACCGAATCTCGTTCAGCACGGAAATTAAAATTTTGAGTGTTCAAACCCATTCAGCTCGCCCTGCTCTTGTTTTACAGACGTTGATTTTAGAGATGACAATAAAGAGCACCGTCGTAACCACCTGCCTTGTTCCTCCAATTTGCTGCCCTCTCGATTTCTTGTTGCGATATAATTTCCCGTGTTTATTCGGTACGCGGGAGAGGCACGCAACAACCCACCGACGTCATGATCAATTGTCTAACGAACATGCTCCCAATTACCCAACACCCAATTTACATCATCGTAGACACCCTTGATGAATGTCCCAATACCGGTGTGCGACCGCTTCGAGAACGCGTACCCAGCATCATCGAAGACCTTGTTGATTCCTACCTCCACATATGCGTTAGTTTTCAGCTGGAGATAGACACCCGCAACCGTCTCGAGCCCTTGACGTCTCGCTGCGTCTCCCTTCATTGACACGACTAAGCTTGACACAAGGAAGACACCGCCAAATACATCAGGTCTGAGGTTTATTTAATTGCCAATGACAAAAAAAATGGCGGGAAGACGACAAGGAACGGGTCATCAAGACACTGTCTGAGATAGCTGATAGCATGTAAGGTCTCCCTGAGGCTTCCGAGGTCTTGTCCACCGTTTGCTCCAATGCCTGGCTGTGGCCCTTCGACCCCTCGATTGTACGAGCTTATGGAGATCCTTACTGTCAACATTGATGCAGTGATGCACGTGTTGAGCATCACTTTAGAATGGTATACAGCGTCGCATGGGACAGTCTTCAACTCGACTGCCGGATATAACGAACGTCGCAAAAGCAAATCAAATTGCAGTGGCGTCGTGAAGCGCTCTATGAGTCGATTCCCCATCCCTTCCCAGTCATCCTCATCCTGTCGCAACACAAACCGATAGGCTGTAGAACATTTAGCCAACAACAAGGAGTTCGGATCTGCCTCTGCTAGAAGAGTCGTGGGGACATCAAGCATGCCGGATGTATCGCCTCTACCGCACATTGGCCGCCCCCGTCCTTTTTACTGTTGTGTAGATGAGTCTCATGTGCGAAAGCGAACGCATGGATTTTCAAGTTAACGCTGCGACGGCGCGGCTCGATCGAGTCGCGGCCGAGTTCAACGGTCTCACATACCCCCGCATGCTCTATGCACTATTTTTCGCCACGCCTTATCGGTATGCACCGGAAAAGCACCAAGGATGATGCAAAATAGGAGCGAGATGCGGAACTACTCGACATGGCGGCGGCATTTGCTGCACTGCGGCCAGCGACTAGCGCGTCAGGCCAAGCCCGGACAGACGGACGAATAAGGGGGGGGGGGGGGGTGGTGGTGGTGGATGGGCATCTTGTAAGAGGGCATTTCGCACTGTAGGACTTTCGTTTCGAATGTGCCGAAAATTCTGTCATGGGCAGACGTGACGGAGATAGACGATGGAGACCAAACTCCACAACTCACATTGGCGCACCTATGAAAACGCGACCCCGCCCCCCATGAAGACTCTCCCGCGATCCACTGGTGCCTCGGCGGGCCGCGCGTCGCAATGGCCGTTGAACTGCTGTTGAACGCATCGAGCACCCCACACGACGTGCAGCGCTTGACATACACCTCGAGCGGTGGTGCATCTCTCCCTTTTTTTTAATGTCATCACTTGGGTCCGATAGACTCCCGCAGCAGGTACCGGTGTTAGCATTGGCGTTTCGTGGGACGAGGGACTTAATGTTAACGCTATACGGAGGCAGGACACAGCCGGAGGAGCTGGGGGGTGCGTAGATAAGCGCGGGCCATGAGAGGCATCGTTTGAATCACCTGCTACGCAGAGGGAGGAATGAGGAGATTAAATACAGTGAGGGTTTCAAAGTATTTTCTAGCATGGGGAATCCTTCGGAGCCTTAATGAGATAATTGTACCCCATTTACGAAATTACATTCAAGTTTCTGCACACCCCGGGCCCCGCCCCCTTGTACTGTACTGACCCTTATCCTCAGAGACGGATGACGGATGCACCACGTTGGGTCTGCACAAAGTCACTGCCCATTTGCCCTACTGGTAGCAGGCAGCGGCCGTGCACCCAGTTATTGTAACAACGGTGGGCGTTCTTGGAAAAACCCAAGGAAAGAAAACCCCCCAAAAAAGAGTGTTTAAGTTGTCCTTTAGTAACTAGAGTTGTCAATCGGATTTAACGTTCTTTCTTCAAACGGCCCACGTCCGACTACATTGCTCCAAAGAGGATCGTAACCCGGAGGATTTAGAAGCAGATTCTTAGATTTTTTTTTTGGATCCATTTATATCCCGGCTGGTAGGCCATAGGCCCAGACTGGACGCAGCGTGAACAAGCTACGCAGATTCTTAGATTATGAAGGTCGAGATGAGGCCTCGTCCGGACATCCTTTCAACTCTACCATGTGAGGGTTCCTCGAAAGCCGCGGGTTGCCGCGTTGACACCAAAGTGGGACCTGCCGTTCCGCTCCAACCTCGATCCTGATGCTCTATAAAGCCTTGCATATCGGCCATGTACTTAGTGTTCCAGTCCTTGGGGGTTTCTGGCCCGAACAGCACAGTCCACTTGTTCCCCCGGATACTACCTTCTTCAAGACCTTCTTGTCTGGTCTCCTGTCCACATGAGATACCACTGGCTCGCATTCCTCACTGCCACACTCCTCGCCGACTTCGCGACGCCCATCACTCCTTGGGGCGATGTGCGTGTAAAGCACGCTTGGAGTTCCGTTCCAGCCAACTGGGAGACTCTCGGCTGCCCGTCCGCCGGAACCACTATCGACCTCTACATCGCGCTCAACCCCCGCCATGACAACGCGTTGATCGATGCACTATACGAGGTCAGCGACCCCAAACATCCAAGGCACATCCATCTCACCGCTGCTCCTCTCGCGCGTTCGTTCACGTGCTACTCCTCCTTTTCAGATATGGCGCACACCTCTCAAAAGAACAAGTCGCCGAACTCGTCAGGCCGCACCCAGAAACGCTCGAGTTTGTCACTTCCTGGCTCGCACATCACGGCGTCCGGCCCTCCTCCATCTCAACGACACACGGCGGCGCGTGGCTGACGGTCAGCAACGTGCTCGTGTCTCAGGCCAATGAAATGCTCGGCGCGTCATACCAGCTATACCGGCATGCCAAAGTGAATGACACGATAATCCGCACGGTCAGCTACGCACTCCCCGAGGTATTGCATGCACACATTCAAGCGGTCGCGCCGACGACATACTTCGCCTCCATACGGACGCAGCGGCGGACACTACCCAGGCGCTCCGTCAAAGCAGCGGCGGTGTTGGCAGAGGCGGAGCCGATGTCGGGTAAGCCCGTGACGGTGCTGTCGAGCCGCACCACGTTGTCACAACTGCGCTGGTTGTACAAGACGTACGCATATGTTCCCACCGCGGCTGACCGGAATACCCTCGGGATATTTGGCTACCCAAAAGAATACCCGAGTATGACGGATCTGACTAGGTACATGTCTAACTTTCGCGGCGATGTGCAACCCTCCACTCTGGCAACATTCACCGTCGAGCTGGTGAACGGCGGTAAGTACGACCCGAACAAGCCCGGCAGAGAGGCGAACCTCAACGTCCAGTACGCTTCGGCCATGGCGTACCCTACCCCGATCATTTTCTATAGCATTGGTGGCTCGGAGAAAATGTCGGACAGCGGCGAGCCACTTCCTGGAGACGTGGAGCTCGAGTCGCTCGGATACTTGTTCAGAAAGGCGGACATCCCGCAGACCATCAGCGTATCATATGGCGCCGACGAGAAGATTGCTCCGGAGGAATATGCGAGGGCCGTGTGCATCCTGTATGCACAGCTCGGCGCCCGTGGCATCACCGTCCTCTATCCTTCAGGCGACGATGGCGTCGGGAAGGACTGCAAGGGCGAGTCGGGAGGTGTGCGGTTTATCCCCGAATTCCCTGCATCCTGTACGTGTGGCATTTTATCTACACAAGCGCGATTACAAGTAGCTCACTAGACTGCCGTGCTTTCGCAGGTCCCTATCTCACTGCCGTCGGCGGTACTACAAACTATGGCCCCGAGGTTGCGGCTCCCCTCTCTGGAGGCGGCTTCTCGGACTACTTTTCACGCCCAGTCTACCAGGACGTCGCCGTGTCCGCATTCCTCGAGCGCCAAGGCACCCAATATGCTGGCCTCTACAAGTGCGCTCGCTGCTGTCACCTGACCCAACTGTGTCTTACTTTGTGATTTGTGCAGCCCTGCCGGTCGTGGCATCCCTGACATCGCCGCCCAAGCTCTCGAATTCCCAATCTACTTCAGAAACGCTCGCATCTATCAGGACGGCACCAGCGGCTCGGTTCCCGTGTGTCTTTCCTTGCTCCGTCCGCTCTGCGTTGTCCATTCTAAGCTGACCATCAATGCCCAGATAGTGGCAGGCATAATATCGCTGCTGAATGACTATCTTATTACGAATGGCAGACCCCCGCTTGGTTTCCTCAATATCCGGTTATACGACGACGGGTTTGCGGGCCTCAACGACATCACATCTGGCTCTAACCCTGGCTGCGGCACCAATGGATTCTCTGCTGTCCCTGGATGGGATCCCGTTCGTCCCGGTTTTAATCGTTTTCGACGTTGGCTGATCTGTGTTGCATAGGTCACGGGTCTTGGGACGCCCAACTTCCAAAAGCTGCAGAACATATTTATGACACCCCTGGGAGGTGCCGCAGGACAGGGCAATCGGCCAAAGATTCGTGGTGCTTGGTGAATCACGACAATAGATGAGTTCCGCTTCGGAACTACATGCACAAGTCGATTCGAGGCGCGAAGGCAATATGTTTCGCATCGATTCCCTCGACCGGCGTGACGTGACCGTCCACCTCATTTCAACGCCCGTGCAGCACAACTGGCGCTTACAGTACTAGTAGATGAAGGACTACGCAGACGATGTAGACAATCATGGATAGGCCGCGGTTCCACACAATATAAATCGTACCTCATGCGCTGCACGACCATAGCTATTAGTCGAACGTAGTGCACATGTGAATGGACGAGACGTGGATGATAAACCTCATTACATTTGGCACCTCGCTCAAGTTGGTCATGGTATGAACATTGACGTAGAGGACAACTCGGGCCGGACCCCGGGCCATTGCATCAAGTTTTCGAACCCCTGAAATATTGGGTGAATACTCTGGCCGGGACCGTGACAAAGGTATCTAACGATGGTATTTTCGGTATTGCACAGCTATTGAACGTGGTGCGGATGTGAAGGCACGAGACAAGGACAAAACCCCGTTACATTTACATCTGGCCACTGATTTTCTGGAACTCAAATCGGCGCGGTTGCTCCTCGACCATGGTGCGAATGTCAACTGGGGCCGGACCCCACTGGGGTCGGTTGTTACGGGAGAACGAATGGGAGACTCGAAATCAGTTCGATCTTGCACAACTATTAATGAAGCATGGAGCGAGCACGAATGTACGAGACAAGGATGGCGAAACCCCGTTACATTTGGCATCTTCGCCTTTTTGCATCTCAATCGGTACTACTACGGTTGCTCCTCGACCATGGTGCAAATGTCAACGCGGTGGATCACTTGGGCAGGACCCCGTTGCACCGAGTCTAGGGAAGAGACAAGGGTTACCTTACGGGTTACTACTTCGACGATTTCTGCATTATGGAGCTATTAATGCGGACGTGAATGCACCAGACAACGACCATGAAATCTCCTTACATCTAGCATCCCGCCTTGTGTCGCTCGAAGTGGCTTAATTTCTTCTCAGGCATGGTGCAGATCTAAGTGCGGCGAACAAAGAGGGCAAGATCCCGCTCCAGCTCGGGCGATTACGGAGAGTACAATGCGTAGTATTGATGGATCTTCTCTACGGACACTAATATCAGGTCAGTACCACTGGCAGGTGAATGTGTCAGACCCTAACGTGATGATAGAACACTGGCATGATTTACCATTACATTCAAGGGGTCGCGGGAATTCAAGCGCCCATATCCATGTTAGGGAGGGGGCACGGTGGCACCGATGGAGATGGGGGAGCGCGATTACGGGAGCGGGGTGAGCAAGCAGGTGGCAGGAGGAGACACCCGCCCCTCACACGTGATGGCTAGGGGCCGGGGGTGCAGAAGGCAGGGCAGAAGCTAGGGGTGACGGTAGCACGGGCAGGGAGACGGAGGCAGAGCGAGGGAGACCGCGGCGAGAGTCTCTCATGTGACCGCGAGGACGGGTTCGGCAGGGCAGACAGGGAAGGGCAGGGTGCCGAAGTGTCAAAGAGCGCGGGAGGAGCACGGAGCCAGGGAAGGGAGCACCGGAGAAGGCGGGGCAGGGTGAGGAAAGGGTAGACAGGGCGAGGATCATCGATCGACCCTTGCACGGACGAAGGTAATCCTTTGGAGGCCGAGGGTTGATGAGAGGGCGGCAGTGGGGGCGAGGCGAGGATAGCGCCCTCCACAGCTTCACATGCGAGGCGTAACGTCGGTGTGCCACGTGTCTGCAGAATTTTGCGGCTTGATACTCTTTTCGCTACCGCACTGTGCGTTTTTTTTTCCTTCGTCTCGCGCTCACGTCCGAGTCATTCCTTCTGAACCCAGTCAAGTTCAAGCACCAGTATCCACTTCAGAAAACTTGGTACCTCGGCCCCAGCACGAAAAGCGGAGCACGCTCATCAGTAAAAGTGACCGCGGAGTGTAATACATTCCAATACGGCAATAGATGATATTTTATTTTATTCACACATATGACCCATAGAATATTTCCATAACCAATGTATGTGACTGATATTATTCTTATCCAAGACAAGCCCCAGAAGTATTCCTGTTGTAGTACATATCATTGAAATCCATTACAACCGATTCTGTTAGCCATTATAATGGCATGATATTGTCCATTTATTGGAACTAAATCCCATACAAAGTCACGCTACCAAGGGCGTTAGGATTTCTCATCCGAGTCCGGCTCGTCGATGGCAAACTTCCAGCCTGCCCCCGAGCCCAAGCCCGAGCCCACTTTTCATTCTCTACGTTGCTTTGTAATGCCGTCACGGTGCCAAGAGACCCGGCGAGTAGTTTGGGCACCATGACCGACGACTCGGACATATGCCACGGTACGCCTCTTCCTTCCTTCAATTGGGGTTGTCATTCCAGCCTGGCACTACACCCCCTAGCCCTAGGGTAGATCCTGCGAGAACACGCGATCCCCAACAGACAACAGAAGACGGGACTACCGTGACAACAGCTGGACACCCTGATGAGCCTGGCATGGGCTCGGGAGCGGAGCTGTGGGAATGGATGGGCAACCAGCCAATGATCCTGAGTGACTTCCATATGTCATGGGTCAACCGACGGGTAGAATCTCAGATATGTCATGGAGCAACCGACATCAGCCGACACTGGGGATTCTTACAGTATTCATGGGCAAGCCGATGTCGGCTCGGAGTAGAGGCAACCCAGAGATATCCGATCCAGGTGTTGTAATATTATTCATTGAGTCGGAATCGGGTGACGCAGTTCACCTTATCCAGATGGAAAGACATGATCCATTTCGTCCGAACGGAAAGACATAACGTTTCTTTGCAGACACTGTGGTAGAGTTCACATCTTCTGGAAAAGTGAAAGCGCTCATTATTTACGATGATTCAATTGATTCCATCTTTCCTGAAATGTAAGGTGATGTATATTGACATATTTGAATCCATGTCCCATCCAGAGCAGATAGTATGTACATATGTGTCATTCACTCGATGTCAATAATGAGAAACAACTTGAACAGTTCCGGACCAATAGACATATTCCACTGCACAATATCCGGAATCGACATAATACTATCTTTCCAGCAAGTAAGTTGCTTTTACCCCTCCAGCACCTCTTCCTGTGTCCATATTCCTTGACAAAGGTCAGAGTCAGATGTAAGTTTAGGATATAATATACTCACATGGCTCGGTCTGTCACCTTCACCCGTCGCTTACCAAGCTCATGAAGATGAGTGGGTTGCTTATCTGGATATTCCTCGGACTCAGAGACTCTGATGCTGTGATTGCACTGTTGGACAGGTTGGGGTGCTTGAGATGGGGGTGACACATTTGATGCCTCTCCTATGCTTCCAGGCTCGGGTGTAGTAAGCATCCTCTGTGACATGTGCAGAGAGGGAGTAGGGTTATCTTCATGATGTTCAGAGATCCTGGCTAGCTCCCTAGAATAATTCTCTGCTTCATCATCACCATCATGTTGCGTTTGTGCCCGAGATGCCCAAGGAGTTCCTTGAAGAGGACGACGTCCGCGCGTTTGGGTCTATGACTCAGGAGCATTACGACGCTTGGAGGCACATCGAGGCGAGTTTCCCATCGACTTAGAGGAACGAGAGCTGGCCGTCACGTGACCTGGCACGTGACCCGCCTAGAGCTGGTCCAGAAGGGTCCGGATGAGCTTGCGCCCGGATCGGAGTGTGATACGTGACTGATGTGACTGCTGACTTGTACGGCCTTTGATTGGACTGTGATATTAGGGTTTGCGGCTGTGTATTAGGGTTGCTGGGCTTGAAAGCTCCAGCCCTAGTAGTATAAGTAGAGGGGCGTTCGCGTACGAACCCCTTAGCTTTGATATCTTGAGGAATACCTTCCCTTTCCTGCGCCTTAGCTCCTTGTCCTGTGTGAACACTCTTCGTCGACATCAGCTCCCTGCTATAAGTCGTGCACGTCGCCGACTTCTCCTTCATCATACTCGACTTCGCCATCATCGTCCTTTGCCTCGCTTACCTTGGTCACGCCCTGCGTATCGCCCTAGCCGTCGCCTACGGGATACTGAAGACCTTCGACGCGTATACTCAGCAAACCGGTCCCAAATCCAAGTCGGATTGATACGTCCAGAAGGAACGTAACACATCAGATGGACAATCTCCTCGTCTGCATGTCCGATTACGGATTTGCTTGGGTTGCTGAACAGCATCAGAGAGGAGCTCGCAGGATGGGTTCCAGATCAATGGGGGGAGTCCATCGTGCTTGCACTGCCTCCAGTGATCGAATAAGTTGAATATATCACCGACCCTGACCTTTGATGGGTCAGCCCATCGAAACCCGGATGGGTAACACCCTTCATCAATCCAAGATGTCGGATTTATTGTTATCTTCGCCCACGGGATGGTAGCCTGTGCCCTACCGGAAACAGATCCTAATGCGTACATTGAGGCATTACCTTGCAGGATATGTGACTGACTTACGAATGTGGGCAGTGCAATAATTCCTAAGTGTTGTCTGAACAACCTTGGTATTAATTGAACCACCCCTAGTGATAGACGGAATCGCAGGCAGCCCATTGCTATCAGTAATAATGGGAATTGGAGCTTTAAGTGTCTTTGAGCGATCTTTTTCAGCAGGTTGATCACCATCTGTATCACCCATGAGATTATGACAATACATGGATGAGAATACTTCGCACCTGTTGCGAAACACATCCTGGAATACCGCTTCCATTGTTTCCAGAGATCAGTATTCCTCCATTGCAGAAAGAAGTCAGTAAAGTTCTGGCCATCGTCCAGGCGGCTATTCCATTCATCCCTGTACATCACACATTGCATATATATGGGTTAGACACCAGTAGGATATCCGATCTGGAAGACATACAATGCAACTTGTGGAGTCCCATCTGCCTTCTCAGATGCAATCAGAACAATGCAGCGTACACCACATGTTTTGTACAGCTGTGTTTGGAAGTCTCTCACAATCTGTCCACGGACGCCGGCCGATGCCATCCTGAGAACACAGATCAGTAGAGTATGCATGATATGGAGCATCACTCACTTGGCCTGAATTTCCTTAGGCGGTGCATGCTCTGACCACTCCTTTGCGATATCTGCATACCTTTCCTGTTCCTCAATGGGTAGGTCCTTCCAGAGTTGGGTAGTTGCGTCCTGCAGAGCCCCCAAGAATTCCCGAGATCCAGGAGCACCACCGGAAACTTCCTTGGCAAGACACATGATGTCCTCCCTTTTTGCCTGGTAGAAGGCATTCCGTGCAGACCACTTCCGAGTGAGTTTAATGATCTGACGATGTGGGGCAGAATAGTGGTTGTAGAACCACTTTCTGATTTTCTAGAATATATATGACTCAGTAGATGTATACAGACCATAGCCCCATCGGAAAATACCTGTTTGGCGTCCTTCTTATTGAATGCAGAGTTGGCAGGTCGGAGGTGATACACATCCCCCATTGCCTTCTCCAGGATTCTATTCCATGTCTGTGTGTCAGCTTTCTCAAAGTCCTCTAAGTACCCCTTCAAGATATGGACATCTTGCGGTGTGAGCTTGACCCCCTCAAGTGCATGATCTATGGGTGCATTGGAGGGGGGATCTGTATCATCAGAAGAGCTATCCAAGGAAGACTGTTCCGATTCCATTGTATATAGGGATAGATGGAGTGGTGGACAAGTGAAGTCAACAAATAAGCCGAGATGTACTGGGGATAATACATATAATGGCAAGGGCTATATATACTCCCATCACTATGCTTGTACACATGATGATGGCAAAGCTAGAATATTTGGGTGTGTACCGTGACAGACCAATCCAGACAAGCATTCCGAAATGAAACCGCTGTATGCAATGTGTTGCACATGTCCCGTAAACAGTACGATCGGAAAAACGGATACACCATGTTTCAGGTGCTCTACCGGGTTCATAGTAATCGGGTCGCAGTGGTTCCGCGAATATGCAGGAGACTTACCTTGTCTCTTCTCAGAGACATCCTGACCAGGCGATCGGATATGCCTATACTGTGTGCTTCAGATGCCCTACCCGGTTCTATATGACGTGTTCCGAGTATTTAGTAGACCTACCATGTTGCCAAAGGGAGGACATCCCATCAGAAGAGTGTAATCTGACCGAACACAAATCAAGGCGACGTTGGTGGCTTCACATCATTGTACACGATGTCGGGTATACTGTTTCAATGATCCCAGGTTAGGCAGGCATGGGGGTATAACCCACTTCACGCGCATATGAAACGAGAAACACGTCGATAGCACGTTTACAATAACTGGTGGATCATCTGATGCTATTTCAAGGGAGTGATTATCGACTAGGATATTGATGTAAACATCGGGGAAACAGAGGCAATCCGGCTAGGTCTGCCGGTCACGTGACAGCATTAGGAGGGATCGATGGGAAGAGAACGTAAAATGGTCGTAGTATATCTGTTCTGACGTGTATAGAGCAATAGAGGTAAAGGTTAATAACGGAAAGCAAATATGAGATAAGCGAAGCGTGATATGATTCGGAAGTGCAAACGGGGTGCACGACCCCCATGAAACGTAAACAGCTAGTCCACGCTTGTAAACGGGGAGGTAGACGTAAAAGCGAGACCTGCAACACGATATGTGAAGCTGTGAAGGAGCTCTCCAAATGGACGCACGCGAGCGCGGACGGGGGCGGGACTAGCCATCGATTGCAGACTCTTGTGTTCACTGTCTCTGTTTGGGTCGGACGGGTTCGGTGTACGGGAATGCGACAGAAACATCGGAAAGCGACAGCATAATGGACAGTTATTTGGAAGCAGAGAAATCGGACAGCATCTCCTCCAGGCGTTCCTTCATCTCCTCCATCCTCTCCCATATGTCTGCCACCTCCTCTTGTAGAGCGACATGCTCGTCAAGATATGCAACCATTCCGTCGCGTGTGCTGAGACGAATGGATACTGTTGGCTCGTTCGATTCGTCAGGTTCCAGCGACGGCCTCTGAAAACCTGGTGGCGCTTCCTGTAAGACATTAGCAGTTGTACACATATATGCGTCGGACGGCGTGCACAGTCAGTTCCTCGATTTCCGGATCGCTTGAATCCTGCGCAATCTCGGGTACGTCTTTACCCGCCTTCCACGTGTTAAGAAACGATGTATGAGACTGCGCCAATGAAGCAATGTCGGGCTTCACATCAATGGCCATGTCGTCTTGATCGTCCTATAGAATCATATGTATTAGTACCTCTGCATCTGGAATCTCATACATACTAGGGTGAATGGCACGGGAGGAACGGGTGTACGTTTCTTGAGGAACGAAAACTTGAGCGGTTTGTTGATAAGTGACCCGCGCGCACTTAGCGGCTCGTATGGACATGCAGATAAAGGACTGCCTTAGATTAGATATACAGGACATGTAGATTAGATCATTATGATCATTACAATCTCGGACTTATTGTATTCTCTTATCTATGACATCACATGTACATGACATCATGGACTTCTCTGGACCGTCCTTGTACTATTGTCTTTGTACTTCCCTTTGTTTCTTTATCTTTATTGTGATGTCACTATGATATCATAGTCTGGACTCCTATTATTCTATATGCCTTGTTCTCCAGAACAGTACATTCCTTTTGTCTCCTTGTAGAACAATGCGCCTTGTATTTACTGTGACCTGTGTTACTACCGTCACTTCCTGTAGCAGTATAAGTAGAGTACCATGTACGCTCTGGCACCACACCAGTTCTCATCTGTTGTGTGCCAGGTATGTCTCCCTCTGTTGTATAATACACCAGTTCTCATCTGTTGTGTGCCAGACACTCTCATCTGCTTCACTGCAAGTTTACTCTGTTGCTGCTTCCAGTCACCCTCTATATCTCACCACAGTCTCCTCTTGTCACTGTGAGTATAGTCCCCTATGTGCACTGTTCATCAGGTTATGGGCCCTGGTGCCCAAGCCACTCCACTTGGCTGGTCACTGTGTTCTTAGGATCACACACCAGGTCAAGGTCTGTCTGGGGCCTCACCAGCCTTGCCCAAGGCAGTGGACACTGAGGCGTCAGTTGTCACTGCTGAGGAACCTCCTGTACATGTACTGCCCAGTAGTCCTACTTTCACCCCCACTGTTTTCCTAGCCCCTGCGCTATGCGCAAGGAGATTGGATCTGGTAGCCCCTTAATCCATATCCAGGTGTGCATGGCCCACTGGGCTGTGTATTGTGGAGCTTAGCGCCAGCTGTCTCTGGTGCTCCACACTGGGCACAGGATCTCCTCACCATGGGAGTGTAAAACCTGGTTCAGACTCTGGGGGGTGTTCACCTTATGGTGTTCTGCAACCAGACTCCTGCCTTGTAGCGGCAATGGGAAAGGATTCAGTGAAGCCACTTATGGCGATGAGGCAACCAACAGGCCGAGAAGGCTGAGGTAGACAGCCTTGGGCTCTGAAAGACATCATTCCATATCCCCCTGACGCAAACTAGTGAGCCGTGTCTTAGACACATCCTGGCTGGCAGCCGGCTCCTAGCATGGCAAAGGGATCTTCCAACCTGGGCCTAGCCCTTGTATCACTGGCATACCACAGGAGGCAGGATGCGTTAGTGTTCTGGCCTTACAGATTCACAGACAGGAGTGTCTACCCCCCTATCTTGCAAACTGTTATGAAGCACTGTCGCTGACTGCTCCTCGGCGATAGATAAATCATCCCCATGTCTTCCACACACTCTTCACGTGCTGCCTCGCCCACTGGCGCCACTGGTGCGGCTGCAGGCACAGCAGGGGGCTCACTCCCCCCTTTTCCCACTGGGTCCTCACCCTCCACACGTCTGGGTGCCGCGTATGGCAACTCCTTCGGCATGCCCTCTGGCATCCACCTCAGCCGATTTGACGGGTCCAACTGGAACGAGTGGTCTGGGACGCTGGAAGCCATCCTCACGCTGCATGAAGCTGAGGATGTGTTCACCCTCCAAGTCCCTCCCTCAGGAGTCACTGCTGATGAGTGGGACTCTGTCCAGCGTCGGGCAAAGGCGTACCTCCGCCTCTACCTTAAACCCGACGTTTACTCCCTCGTTGCCGACCCACTTGTCTACCCCACCTTCAAGTCGAAGTGGGACAAGCTGAAGGACGTCTATGCTGGTGCTAGCGGCAGCACCACCATTTTTAATTTGTGGATCCAATTAACCCAAGCCCGCCTCGACGACTCCGCACCCATGGCCTCTCAGTTGGCCAAGCTCAATGAACTGCGGGTCGGCCTTTCCAACGCGCAGATGGGTGTCACAGACACCCAATTCTGTCTCATACTTCTCCACGCCCTGCCAGCCTCCTATGAGGTCCTGGCATCCACCATCCTCGCCAGTGGCGCCCCCTCCAAACTAAAGCACGCTGAAATAATTGCGCGCATTGTTTCTGAAGAGGCGCGTCGTACTGGCCCCTCTGGTTCCTCCCTCAACAAGGCTGCCCCCATTAGGCCCACTAGTGGTGGCCGTAAGAAGAAAGACCATACTCAACTTACGTGCCATTATTGTAACAAAAAGGGGCATATCAAGCCTGATTGTAGGCAGAGGAAGAAGGATGAAGCTGCGGGGAAGCTGAAGGACACCGGCAACAAAGCTGCCAACTCTCATGTATTAGTACCTACCACCGCCTCCATTAAGGAGGTCGATGATGAGCCCGCTATTAACTGGGCGGACAATGCAGTTGGAGTTGCCTTGTATGCTGCCTCGCGTGTGCGTTGGATGATGGACAGTGGTGCCACACACCACATCACACCACATCGGTCCGATTTCAAGGACTACACCCCGTGCAAAGGTGCTGTACGCCTTGGGGACAAGTCCACCATCAACCAAGTTGGTGTAGGCTCCGTCGTCTTCACTACAAGCCAGGGCCTTCCAATCACCCTCAGTAATGTGCTGCACCTTCCACAGGTGAAGACATGCTTCCTGTCGACGCGTGCCTTAGCACAAAAGGGTGCGGAAGTGGCCTTTGACAGTGGCTCATTTAAAATATCTGTCAAAAAGCAATGTGTAGCTATTGGCTACTTGGAGGACAACCTTTACTGGTTGGACGCTTCAAGCATTGGCCTCAATGCTCACGTCAAAAGTGCTGCCACCACTCTTGATATCTGGCATCAGCGCATGGGACACATCTCCTCTGCTGCTCTCAAGTCGTACGGTCCCTCTGCCACTACTGGCATGAACATTGACAGCTCTACCACGCATACTGCTGTGTGTCGTGGGTGCGAGTTGGGTAAATCCACTTGCCAACCTTTCTCTGCGTCCTCCACCAAAAGGACAACCCGTATCTTTGAGATTGTACACAGTGACCTCGCCGGTCCAATGCAAACTCAGTCCTTACAAGGCTCCGCATACACCGCCACCTTCATAGACGACCACTCCAAGCATGCAGTGGTGTACTTTATCAAGTCGAAGGATCAGTTTGTGAAAGCGCTGCAGATGTATTTGGCCTGGGGTGAAACCCAGACGTCCCATAAACTGCGCGCACTCCACTCTGACCGCGGAGGCGAGTACATGGCGAGCCAAGTACAGGACATCCTCAAGCAGAGAGGGATAGAGCATCACCTTACAATGCCAGGTTCACCACAATCAAACGGGAAAGCCGAGTGGTTTAACCGCACCATTACGGATAAGGCAATGGCCATGCTGCACACAGCTGGCATGTCTAAAGGCTTCTGGGAGCATGCGATGAGCACCGCGGTACACATCTATAACCGCTCTCCCACCTGCACGCTTAAGTGGCGCACACCCTATGAGCTCTGGTACTCTGGCAAGGTACCAGATGTCTCACACTTGTGCATCTTCGGATGCAAGGGGTACATGCACGTACCCGCTGATAAGCGTCGCAAACTGGATGCGAAGGCCATTGAAGTCACGCTTATTGGGTTTGAGCCCGAATCAAAAGGCTATAAGCTCTGGGACCGCCAAACCCGCTCTGTCCGTTTGTCAAGGGATGTGACATTCGACGAGAGCAGCTTCCCGTCCCTCCAGGGTGCTGAGACACACCCACCACCTTCTCAAGTGGCATCACCACCACTACCTACGAGCCCATGTAGCAAGACTTGACCGAAGTAGTCGGTAGAACCCATGTGACAATACACCGTAGATATCGTGAAAACCCATGTGGGCCCATTGTAGAAATATAGTGCAGATTCTCGAGTGGGCCCATTAAGAATAATTGTAAAGGATCGCATATGGGCCCATTGGGGTGACCTGCAGTGACTGCCTATGATATTGAATGGGCCCATCATTTCCAGTGAGGAATACTGCAAATGGTCTTGAATGGGCCCACCATTGCCGGTAGGGAATGCTGCCGATGGTCTTGAATGGGCCCATTATCACCACTAAGAAATGCTACCGATGTACTTGAATGGGCCCAGTGTTGCTCCTTAATGACACTGCCGATGGTCTTGAATGGGCCCACTGTTCCCACTGAGGAATGCTGCCAATGGTCTTGAATGGGCCCACCATTGCCACTAGGAAATGCTGCCGATGTTCTTCAATGGGCCCAGTGTTGATCCTTGGTGACACTGCCGATGGTCTTGAATGGGCCCACCATTGCTACTAGGAAATGCTGCCGATGTTCTTCAATGGGCCCACTGTTCCCACTGAGGAATGCTACCGATGTTCTTGAGTGGGCCCATAATCACCACTAAGGAATGCTGCCGATGGTCTTGAATGGGCCCACCGTTGCTACTAGGGAGTGCTGCCGGTGTTCTTGAATGGGCCCACTAAGGAATGCTGCCGATGGTCTTGAATGGGCCCACTAAGGAATGCTGCCGATATTCTTGAATGGGCCCAGTGTTGCTCCTTGGGGACACTGCCGATGGTCTTGAATGGGCCCACCATTGCTGCCAGGAAATGCTGCCGATGTTCTTCAATGGGCCCAGTGTTGATCCTTGGTGACACTGCCGATGGTCTTGAATGGGCCCACCATTGCTACTAGAAAATGCTGCCGATGTTCTTCAATGGGCCCACTGTTCCCACTGAGGAATGCTACCGATGTTCTTGAGTGGGCCCATAATCACCACTAAGGAATGCTGCCGATGGTCTTGAATGGGCCCACCGTTGCTACTAGGGAGTGCTGCCGGTGTTCTTGAATGGGCCCACTAAGGAATGCTGCCGATGGTCTTGAATGGGCCCACTAAGGAATGCTGCCGATATTCTTGAATGGGCCCAGTGTTGCTCCTTGGGGACACTGCCAATGGTCTTGAATGGGCCCACCATTGCTGCCAGGAAATGCTGCCGATGTTCTTCAATGGGCCCAGTGTTGATCCTTGGTGACACTGCCGATGGTCTTGAATGGGCCCACCATTGCTACTAGAAAATGCTGCCGATGTTCTTCAATGGGCCCACTGTTCCCACTGAGGAATGCTACCGATGTTCTTGAGTGGGCCCATAATCACCACTAAGGAATGCTGCCGATGGTCTTGAATGGGCCCACTGTTGCTACTAGGGAGTGCTGCCGGTGTTCTTGAATGGGCCCACTAAGGAATGCTGCCGATGGTCTTGAATGGGCCCACCGTTGCTACTAGGGAGTGCTGCCGGTGTTCTTGAATGGGCCCACTAAGGAATGCTGTCGATGGTCTTGAATGGGCCCACTAGGGAATGCTGCCGATATTCTTGAATGGGCCCAGTGTTGCTCCTTGGGGACACTGCCGATGGTCTTGAATGGGCCCACCATTGCTGCCAGGAAATGCTGCCGATGTTCTTCAATGGGCCCAGTGTTGATCCTTGGTGACACTGCCGATGGTCTTGAATGGGCCCACCATTGCTACTAGGAAGTGCTGCCGATGTTCTTCAATGGGCCCAGTGTTGCTCCTTGGTGACACTGCCGACGGTCTTGAATGGGCCCACCATTGCTACTAGGAAATGCTGCCAATGTTCTTGAATGGGCCCACTGTTCCCACTGAGGAATGCTACCGATGTTCTTGAGTGGGCCCATAATCACCACTAAGGAATGCTGCCGATGGTCTTGAATGGGCCCACCTGTTGCTACTAGGGAGTGCTGCCGATGGTCTTGAATGGGCCCATTATCGCCGCAAAGGAATGCTGCCGATGTTCTTGAATGGGCCCAGTGTTGCTCCTTAGTGACACTGCCGATGGTCTTGAATGGGCCCACCATTGCTGCTAGGAAATACTGCCGATGTTCTTGAATGGGCCCAGTGTTGCTCCTTAGTGACACTGCCGATGGTCTTGAATGGGCCCACCATTGCTACTAGGAAATGCTGCCGATGTTCTTGAATGGGCCCAGTGTTGCTCCTTGGTGACACTGCCGACGGTCTTGAATGGGCCCACCATTGCTACTAGGAAATGCTGCCGATGTTCTTGAATGGGCCCACTGTTCCCACTGAGGAATGCTACCGATGTTCTTGAGTGGGCCCATAATCACCACTAAGGAATGCAGCCGATGGTCTTGAATGGGCCCACCGTTGCTACTAGGGAGTGCTGCCGATGGTCATGAATGGGCCCACTAAGGAATGCTGCCGATATTCTTGAATGGGCCCTGTGTTGCTCCTTGGGGACACTGCCGATGTTCTTGAATGGGCCCACCATTGCTGCTAGGAAATGCTGCCGATGTTCTTGAATGGGCCCAGTGTTGCTCCTTGGTGACACTGCCGATGGTCTTGAATGGGCCCACCATTGCTACTAGGGAATGCTGCCGATGTTCTTGAATGGGCCCACTGTTCCCACTGAGGAATGCTACCGATGTTCTTGAGTGGGCCCATAATCACCACTAAGGAATGCTGCCGATGGTCTTGAATGGGCCCACTAAGGAATGCTGCCGATGTTCTTGAATGGGCCCATTATCGCCACAAAGGAATGCTGCCGATGTTCTTGAATGGGCCCAGTGTTGCTCCTTAGTGACACTGCCAATGGTCTTGAATGGGCCCACCATTGCTGCTAGGAAATGCTGCCGATGTTCTTGAATGGGCCCACTATTGCTGCTAGGGAACGCTGCCGGTATTCTTCAATGGGCCCACTGTTTCCGCTGAGGAATGCTGCCGATGGTCTTGAATGGGCCCACTAACGAATGCTGCTGATGTTCTTGAATGGGCCCAGTGTTGCTCCTCAGTGACACTGCCGATGGTCTTGAATGGGCCCAGTGTTGCTCCTCGGTGACACTGCCGATGGTCTTGAATGGGCCCACCATTGCTGCTAGGAAATGCTGCCGATGTTCTTGAATGGGCCCACTATTGCTGCTAGGGAACGCTGCCGGTATTCTTCAATGGGCCCACTGTTCCCGCTGAGGAATGCTGCCGATGGTCTTGAATGGGCCCACTAAGGAATGCTGCTGATGTTCTTGAATGGGCCCAGTGTTGCTCCTCAGTGACACTGCCGATGGTCTTGAATGGGCCCAGTGTTGCTCCTCGGTGACACTGCCGATGGTCTTGAATGGGCCCACCATTGCTGCTAGGAAATGCTGCCGATGTTCTCGAATGGGCCCACTATTGCTGCTAGGGAATGCTGCCGGTGTTCTTGAATGGGCCCACTGTTCCCGCTGAGGAATGCTACCGATGGTCTTGAATGCGCCCACTAAGGAATGCTGCCGATGTTCTTGAATGCGCCCACTATTGCTGCTACTAGTAGGGAATGCTGCCGATGTTCTTGAATGGGCCCACTATTGCTGCTAGGGAATGCTGCCGGTGTTCTTGAATGGGCCCACTGTTCCCGCTGAGAAATGCTACCGATGGTCTTGAATGGGCCCACTAAGGAATGCTGCCGATGTTCTTGAATGGGCCCACTATTGCTGCTAGGGAATGCTGCCGGTGTTCTTGAATGGGCCCACTGTTCCCACTGAGGAATGCTACCGATGGTCTTGAATGGGCCCACTAAGGAATGCTGCCGATGTTCTTGAATGGGCCCAGTGTTGCTCCTTGATGACACTGCCGATGTTCTTTAATGGGCCCAGTGTTACTCCTTGGTGACACTGCCACACTGCCATACTATCATCATAGGCTGCTTTGGCAGTTCTGCCATTTCAATGGCTCCAGTGGCCTCATTTGTTACCTCAGGCAACTTGAACTTACTGAATTGCTAGCTGCAGTAGCTTTTGCAGCTATAGGATATGACCCTGGCTGCTGTTATGGATGCTAAAGAATGCCAGTAGGCAGCTCTGGTCATCTCACATGGGTATTCAAGGCTTTCGGCAACGTCGACATTTTGGGCCCATTGAAGACTATCGGCAGTGTCACCACTAATGACCATCACTTGGCCCATTCAAGGCAATCAGCAGCCTTTCTCAGGGAAATTGCGGGCCCATTTCCCACCATTGGCAGTGTCATTAATGCACCCATTTACCCATAGTCAGGCCCAGAGCTGGCCGTGGCAAAGGGCGCTGCTGAATGAAGCTCATAGTCGGGCCTACAAGTGGCAAGCATGCCCCTGCTGATGTCCTTACATGGGCCCCATTCTCAACTACGGGTCATTGCAATGATGCACTGGTATGGGCTAATAGAACCAATGCAGGGTCACTGCCGATAATGTTGCATGGGCCCACAGCAGTT